>JAGDQP010043148.1:0-16311 GCA_022664845.1 Lepisma saccharinum
CATGTTTGGGAGTATCATACAGAACCCACTTCTCGTCATCACTGGTGAGCACTAGATAGAATATGGATGAGCTGCGGTGCCGAGGAGTGACAAACAGGTTGTCACTCGTTGTTCCTAGTTGGCTTCCTACACTTGCTCAACTTATACGCCTTCCTTATGCGATGCATATGAAGTCTGACTGTTCGCCAGAAATCTGGAAACGTTTGGCAAACTCACCAGACATTTGGCTGTTGTCCTGCTCTATGGTCGCTTTCAGGACTTCGTCATCCAGAGTGTGTGGCGCCTACTGCGGGATTCATCACACAGGAACAGATCTCCCGACCTGAATTTCTGTAAGCAATGCCTAGCAGCATGCTTATTCATAGCACTATCCCCAAGGGCTTGCGTATTCGGCGACTTGATTTGACTGCGGAAAGTCCACCTTAAAACCATAAAGCAGACTACCTTGAACGAGATGCTTCGACACCTTCATTTGTCTTAGGCACTATCCGAGGTAAGTGTTGTGAGTACGCAAAGCGCCTGTCTTGGTTACAGTCAATGTTTCCACTCCAAAAACGATTGCTTATCCAGCAGCTGAGGCACTTATTTCCGTATCAGTGATCACGGCTTCCAATGCGAGGTTAAAAACGGCAAGGACTTTTCTAGTTACCTTGTATAAGAGGATACGCTTTGATTGTGAAAATTGTATCACATCTAGTCCGTAGGGTGAATATAATTGCTGGCACTCACTGAAATTAAGTCATCCTTGTACAGTACAGGAGATGTGACGAAGTAAACACCTTTGCGGACTTTCATGGTGCCCCAGAATTAAGTTTATTACAAATATTGTTAATGCTAGAACTTAAAGAAAAAATTCTGTTATCGTAACAGATCTATATTAACCAAAAGTTTTCTTAATATAGTAAATATAGGCCTACCTATGCAATTTGAAAAAAAAAGTAGATAATATACAAAAATTATTTCGAAACAGCTAAAAAGTCTAAATAATTGGATTTTTAGAATGAAGTCTGTGTTTAACTTTCTAGTCTGTTATTAATTATTTTCGTTTATCATTCATCACAACTGAAAACATACTGTTGGTATGATTAATTAACGGAATATGACGCGAAGAGAAACTAATAATTTTCTTACGTAACATCATTGACATATCTCTGTATTCAATATATGAATACATACCTGGTTTTGTAAAGTACCAATATAATTAGGCAAGGTCTGAAAAAAAAAACATAAAGATTATCTTTCTGCTTCTAATTCAAATTTGTGTATAATCTGGTTAACAATTTACATTTTTAACCTGCGAATCTTCTGTGTTTGCATTTTGTATTATTCTTTTTTTTCTTTAACAACGAAACCAAATTTCCTGAAAAAATTGTCTCCAGAGAATAGCTGGTGAAACCAAATGAGATATAGTTCTTTTTCTGCTTCGCCTGTGGTGATATTTAATTCATGCCCCAGTGGAAAGGCTAAGGCTGAAGATTTAAGTTATTCATTGCACAGATGAATGAAGTTAGGAAGAAAGAAAGAAACGTAAAGAGATGAGACGTTATGAACTGTGAGGATAAAAGTCTTCACGTAACTAAATTTTGTTATTCCCTCTTTCGGTCATGGTAATACAGGTGAAGAAAAGTAAGTGCTTGCCTGAAATAAAACATACAGAAACCGCAATATCTTCTCCACATTAGAAGAAGGTGTTCCAAAATTCATTATTTAAAATATTATCATTTTGTTATGATACACACTTTTATCACGAAATGAACTTACATGTTCAATCATGGTTAATATATATAGAGTGTATTGTTCGAGAAATGTTTGTATTTTCTCCATTGTTTCACAATAATGTTAATGTTGAAGGTCATAAATTGAAATTAATCTACGCTAGTATCACAGTTTTAGGACAATTACAGTAGATACAAGTAGTGAAAATCAACAATGATCTGACGATGATAAAAATCTCATGTCATAAATATGATTTCAGCGATTCAAATTAACTACATTATTTCTCAAATGATTGATTCTGCTGGCGGAACACAGGTCTATGACCCGAAGGACCCTATGAAGGTGAAGTGATGGACCATCTTGATTACTAGGCAGCAAACGATACCACTCATCCACAATAACACAGTACAAGTATATTCCAAGAATAGTCCCTTAGAATTCCCACTATGCGAGAAGTATTCCTGTAACGTTTCAAATATACCCAGGAATATAATACTTGAAATCATGAAAACATATATGTTGGATATTTTTAATGTATTGTGAGAGAACAAAAGTATCCATCAGCGTAAAATAGAACTTCTTAATCTCGTATTTTAAGGTTATGATGAATTAAGGCGTATCTAAATAATTGAAAACTAAAGTTTAATTGAAATAATAAGAATATTCCTGTAATCTTTACAAGGTGAACGCTGTTTCATCAATATATGCTGTGTACCATGGGTCAAGAATTAACTGAAATATTCCAGACAGATCCCATGTTTTTCTAGGAATATTCGTGGCATATAGTGGGAATCGACTTGTACTGCGTAGATCGAGACCTTCACGATGAATAGAGTATCTTAAAGAAATGCAAAAGAGTCTACAAAACAATGTCTTCCATAGACAGTAATTATATTACTGTCATTTGTGAAGTGTAGTTTGATTTCTAGTCTTCCTTCCTATTTATAAGTTCATCTACTTTTCATTTCATTCATTTAAATTTTAGCGCATTGCTGACTAAACAACGTTAAAATTAAAACATGTTAAATTTCTATCATTTCATTTTTTTTTCTTTACTGCATTCATAATAATCCGTCCAATCGTAATGGAGCTGTGGTCCCTGTGAAGAATCCTACCTATCACAGCTGGTAATGCAGTGTAATTTCAAAGCTTGTTCAAGCCAGCAACTTCAACTCACAGTTTTTCTTGCTTTCTTTACTCGTATCAGAAGAATACTGTTATTTTACCCGCACTTAAAGTCAGTACTGCTGCTTTCGCTTTCCAAAGAAAGCAAGTGTTTCGAATTAGGACTATCCGTATGAATTCCAAATCTAAATTTCTGGTACCTACAGCTAACCAAACTAGTAAGTTTGAAGTAGATGTTTTAAAATTGGTTCTTTTAGATAGATATGAACAATGTTCAAGCTATATAGCAACTAATAGGAGAAAATATAAACATAGCACTATTGATTATAGCGGTATGGTAATATCTATTCATTCACATTTTGCCCTAAGTTTTAAACTATTACACAGAGGTGTAACCACGGGGGAGGCACAGTGAACCCATGCCCTCCAAGTAGTATGTGTGCCCCCTCCCTCAAATGAAAATTAGGATAATACAGTCCAGCTTGGCCACTCAGCTCCTTTCAGAAACTATATTTTTTAAATATGTATATCTCTTATATAAGAGTAGTTCAAAACGAATATTACTTTATTTTTACCAATCTATTAATTAATGGTAACCATTTTTATATTGCGGCGCATGCCAAAATTTGTGTTAGCAGACATTTACGGAAAATATAGTATATGCGCACTCGTTTATTTAAAATAAAAGCATCCATTTCTTCAAAATCAGCTTGATAATTTTAGTGCCCTGTATGAAAAACCTAGAACATAATAGAACTTGTCAAAATGGTATCCAGATGTGATTGTTCAAATAGAAATAATTCCGGTTTTTAATGCGCTTTTTTGCTAGGAGAAGATTGAATATCAAAGTTGATTTTGTGCACTATTAACATATTAAAGTATGTATATATGCTTCCCTATTATTATTTTTTACGAATTTTTGGAAATCCAAAAATTCGTATTTTATGCATATTGGAAGCCCAATCTCTCTGGTGGAACTAAATATAAAAATCTCATTTCTTCATACGTTACACATTTATGTTAATAGAAACTACGGTATAAATGTGAACTTTGATATTTGAAATTGAAGGAAGGAGTGAATTAGGGGTGAATAATGTTCGTGCGTGCTATGGTATGAATACTAGATATTCTTATCTCTTGTGGGAGACCAGATATAAGTATATTTTTACACGTTAGGCACTTATTTCAGGAGCAGTTAAGGTAGAAATTTCAACTTTGATATTTGAATTTGAAAAGAGTTTGCAAAATGGCGGGGGCGTGGGGTGAATAATGCTCGTGCGCTGTTATATTAAAACCAGAGTGCCCAACAAAAATGTGAATACGTAAAGCAGATCCTGAAATATCCTTGTAAGATAGATATACAGATGCTTATCAGAATAATGGAAACACCTGAACGAAAGTGCAACTTACCAGATTAATATGGTGTCGGGCCACCTTTCGCCTTCAGAACAGCCTTGATGCGACGTGGGATGGAGGCATAGAGGTCGTGAATGGTAGCAAGTGGAATATTACACCATTCCTCGTGCAGGGCATCGGCCAGTTCTGTGAGAGAGGATGGAGGTGGAAATCGTCGCCGGAGTCGTGTTTCCAAGATGGACCACAGATGTTCAATTATGTTGAGATCTGGGGATTGGGCGGGCCAGGGGAGGTGTTGAACTTCATCCCGATGTTCCTCAAACCACGCTGCAACAACTCCAGCTGTGTGAATGGGTGCATTATCATCCTGGAATATGGCGTCATTGTCCGGGAACAACATCCGGACCATAGGATGCAAGTGGTCTCCTAAAATTGCGACATAATCGTTGGCAGTGATGCGTCCGCGAAGTGTGACCACAGGACCCAATGAAAACCATGATATTGCGGCCCACAGCATCACCGTGCCGCCGCCATGTTTCACAGTTGGGCGGAGACACTGCAGATCATACGCTTCTTTGGGCGTTCTCCACACATAAACACGGCCCGTGGTTTGGAATAGGGTGAATGGTGACTCATCCGACCATACCACACGTTTCCAGTCGTCAACGGTCCAAGTTGCATGGTCGCGGCACCATTTGCGGCGTGCTAAAGCGTTCTGTTCCCTGATGAGAGGTTTGGCCCGTGCAACACGACCCCGTAAGTTCATGTCATGTAATTCGCGGCGGACTGTGATTGTCGAAACAGGTTGGGGGAGGTGCTGATTGAGTTCCTCCGTCACTTGCGCCGCAGTGGCACGACGGTTCCGCGTGACAATGCGCTTTAATACCCGGCGTGCCCTGTCACTGATGCTTTTCTTCCGCCCACTGTTCCGCTTCCCCGATGTGGTTTTCCCGTGTGTTGTGTAGGCCGTCATCACCTTCGACACTGTCCCTGGCGACACACCTAACACACTAGCCACTGCCGTCACACTCACTCCACATAACCGCGCACCAACAATTTGCCCTCTTTGAAACTCTGAGAGGTCTCCCATTTTACACTACCTCCGTCTGCTGCAGCCACTGCACACTCCTGTTCCACGACGCCTGACGTAGTATGGAGACCGACCTAACACACCACCACCAGCAGTCGCCACGACACCACTGCCAACCCATACATCTGACGTGTTGCCAACTACAGGTGTTTCCATTATTCTGATAAGCATCTGTATATATAGTGCTCAGTTGGTTGTGTTTTTCATTCCTGTTGTGCTTTAAATATGGAGCGTATCAACACTCAATAAGAAATATAAATAAGAGCAGAACTCTTTTATTATTGCAGTCGAATCAATAATAAATCCACTAAAGAGAAATAGAATCAATCCAATGCAATCTAATTGTAATAGCTCAGATTAGGTTAAGTATTTCTGTATACAAACAAGCAAAACAGTTTCCCAGTACATCTAAATAAATTAGATTAGTTTCCAACGAAAATAAGTTAGATTAAGATCAGTACATGCAATTAGCTACAGAAAGCGAAGTTCAACATATATCAGGAAGGCACATCAGAATATTCATGCAACTGATTTCAAGCCTACATTACCAATTCCAAATACTACAAGTGTCGCTTCCCTTTTAGCGAATTGTACATAAGGTTTTTTTGTTCAGCATCTGACTCAAGATGGCCAAACCATATGTTTGAACAATAACTTCATAACTCCAGAAACATAAGCAACTGAGAGAAAACCTCTCAACGTAAATTATATCTGGACACACATATTCCATCAAATAACATATCATACGGTCACACATATGAACCAAATATTCCTTACCAAAGGGTCCTAAAACTGGTTTCTATATGCAGAACGTATTAATAATATATCAAAGCTAAACCAGCTACCCAAAATCCATACTATACGAAGTTAAAAATATAGAAATACAATAATGTCAGTAAATGACATTTTCCAGAAATTGCTTTTCTTCTTTTTCTTCTAATACTGTTCTCAGACGTAACTACAATGTAGCTTGTCTCAAGCTTGAAACTGTATGATAAAGCAATTACATCATGCAACCAAGCCTTTGGCTAAACGTTGCCATCTTATAATGTGTGTGTGAAGCGCTTATATAGTTGTCTGCATCTATTAATACTTAAGCATTTCAATTATCATTACAGTAGTAAAATAGTAATTGTAATGGTAATACAGAATATTTCTTTTCAGAACCATTCTTTGCACGCACGAGTTTTATTCATCCCAAATTTGCAAATTGTAATTTCCTTCAAACTCAAATATCAAAGTTGAAATTTCTACCGCAGTTGCTCCTGACATAAGTGTATAAATTATGGTAAAAATAGATTTTTAATATTGTTTCTCATCAGGTCTTCAATGTTCCTACCGAATCGATCACGAGCATCATTCAACAATTTGAAAATTTGTAACTCTCTTCAAACTGAAATATCAAGGTTCAAATTTCTACCGTAAATTCTCGTTACATAACTATATAACGTGTGAAAAAATTAGATTTTTGTATTTTGTCGCACCAGCAATATTGGGCCTCCAATATGCACAAAATGCGAATTTTTAGATGTTAGAAAAAATATAAAATAATAAGGAAGAATAGATAAGCCTTCGTATTCTGGATACATTCAATATACTTTGATATGTAATAGCGTACAAGAAATCACCCTGAAAATTGGAATTGTCTGCTTACACAAATGTTTGTATGCGCCTCAATACAAAAGTGGTCACCATTAATCAACTGGTTGGTATGAATATAAAATAATGTCCGTTTTGAGAAGCTTAATTTCGAGATGTGTTTAGTTCAGTAGAAACTATAGTTAAAAGATTGAGTTTTATATATATGAGGACTTAGTTGAGCTTAACATCCAATTGGCGTTAAAGAAAAGGGAGAAATAAAGAAAAATTTTTTCTTTTGTTTTAATTATCTACATATTGAGTTTTTTTTCTTTTATGTATGCAAGCTTTTTCTACTTATTAGTGTATTGCGTTTATATAATGATTTTTTCACTAGGTTTACACTTGCAGTATGACATAATATTGAAGAATTTAAGTGTGGCATGTGATTGGTGCAACTTGTTATGTCCATTCTATTTATATTTTATATTATTATCATGAGTTGGTTTAGACTGATACATTGATGTATGTATGTAACTAAGTCAAAATTGATAAAAGGCTGTAAGAAGTAGTAAAAAGACGAATTAGAGAAGCGATATAATAGCTCTGCGTACCCAAAAACTTTTGGTTTGGGCTATGTATTAAAGCAATAAAGAATAAAGAGCTCCGGAAAATTCAACAAGAAACATAAAGAAGGATTTTATATGGTGGAAATTTGAAATGACTAATAGTAAGTTTTCTTTTGTAACTGTGTAATCATAAAATGAAGCTTGAATACATAAAGATGGTTCAAAAGGAATACACTTGCCATGAAATATAAATTAGGCTAATACGAATGAGAAACAAACAAATTTGTAAAGTTTACGTCTGCATGCTGAAAAAAGAGCTAAGGAGATACTAAAGAAACCTTTTAAACAAATACTTGTGAGTCTATCTTGTTCTATTTTTTAGAATAGCAATATGAACACAGTTATTTTATGGGCCGCCTATAGGAGAAAAATGACACAAGGGGAACAAGCTACTAAGCATTTGGGCAAACTTAACGAAAAATTGCTGGAAAATGAGAACAAATTGGAAACTATGAATCAGTTGTATATTGGCAATCAAAAGAGGGGCATGGAAACTATTATTGTATTCAAAGACGATGTATTAAAGTTATTTCGAGATGGACTTATTAAGTCTCAGGACTGGTGTAAGTCCAAGTATTATTCCTTAACGCAGACAATTGATAGGATGTTAAGTTGCATGAGGTGATCAATTGATTTAGTTCAAACTAACTAAGATCTTGTAAGAGCAATAAGTGATAGGAAACTTCGGTTTATGAGTTCTGAAGGCAAGTTGAAACAAATTAATTCTAGCTGGACAGAATTGAAAGAATCTAGGATATCAGGAGGGTTATAGAAATTTACATAATAGTCAATATATTTATAATGATATGGTGAAGTTATATGTGTAAGAGGAATACAAAGATGAACAGCGAAGAGGAATGAAAGATTGTTCTGGAATTTCCACAGTATACATCTTATGGTAGAGGTCAAATGCTAGATGAAGTAGCTATTCAATCATCCTCTGATGAAGGCAGTGTTACATCTGAGTTATACCAAAGCAAGACTGGAAACATCGATTTGTTGTACAACTAATCAAACAGATGGATACTAAGACTAATCGTGACTTTACCACAAGTTTCAATAGATGTACCTACTAAAGTGGAACGGAGCTATTACTTCAAGTCCAACTGGTTATTTGAGAAATTTATCTTCATACTTAGAAATGTATGATTGTGAAAGAAGGAGACAAGAGGTAAATCGGAGTGGTAACCAACATAATAATCGTGTATACAGGAATAATAAGATATATAATCCGAATCGATTTAATATATATGAAATAGTTGATAATATATCTGGACGTACAAATAGGTTAAGTTTGGTAAATGGAATTCCAAATAGCAGTACTGTAAGGACGAATTATCGAAATGAGAGAAATGTAAACATGTGTCCTTTAAGTAATGAATCTCAGAATAATACTCTTCCTTTTAAAATAATAAGCATAGACAAACTCGAAATGGCTATAGCAAAGAAGCTAGAGTAAACCAAGAAGATGATCATGCATATAGTACTAACTGTATTGAAGTCAATATGAATTCAGAAGGACTAGCAATAATAAATGAATCTATACCAGTTTCCAATAGGGTGGAATATAAAGATAGTAATTATTCACAAGGTGTGAATGCGTCGTTTTATGATTATCAACAAATTTATACAGCATTTCATTGTGCGTGTAGTGCAGATCAAAGGTCTAAGTTAAATATGATTTCCACAAGGATAGTAGATGTAGATTCCGTTACTTTAGTAGATACGGGAGCGAAATGGTCCTTAATGAATCTGGATTTCTTTAAGAAATTAAAATTAAAGTACACAGTGACAAAGTTAGATGTTATAGGCAATGAAAATTGTAAAATTAGATAGTTGATGGGCATGACTGAACTTAGGGAAGATTGGATGGAGTTATAAACATAACTGAAGATTAAGTTGTTAATTTAGAAACATTGAAGTCATAAAAGGTGCATTACGCAATATGCTTGGGCAGAACTATTTCGAACAATTTGACGAAGTACATATAAACTGTGTAATACCAAATATAAAACTTATCAAGAATAATAAGGATATACTTTGTACGATTGCTACAGATGAAATTTCGAATAATAAATCTAACATTAATAACGTAACTAGTGAAAAATCCGAAATACAAATACATCAGTCAAATCCAGGTGTCTCAAGTAACAAAGAAGGAGTATTGTAGAGTTATGTTATTATCATGAGTTGCTTTAGATTGTAACGTTGATGTAACTAAGCAATAATTGATAAAATCTGTAAGTAGTAGTAAAAAAGACGAATTGGAGAAGGATTGTATTTTGAAAGCACTGTGTGCCCAAAAATATTTGGTTTGAGCTATATAATAAAACAATAAAGAAGAGCTTTCGGAAAACTCAACAAGAAACGTACAGAATAATTTTTTAAGTAAAAATTTGAAATGATAATAGTAAGTTTTGTTCTTTTATAATTGTGTAATCGTACTATGAAGCTTGAATACATCAAGATAATTCAAAAGGAATATATTTGCCATGAAATGTAAATTAGGCTATTACGAATTGAGACTCAAGTCTGTAAAATTAACGTACCCATACTGAAAATAGAGCTAAGCCGATACTAAAGATCTTTTTAAACAAATATTTGTGAGTTTTTCTTGTTTTATAGGATAGCAATATGAAGATATTTATTTATGGTGCCTGCCTATAGGAGGAAAAAGGCACCTATCAAACTCCAGTTCAAGAAAACCATGGTAAAAGAAAGAAGTACTTTTGATTCATCAAAAGTAGAGAGAAGAGAATTGCTGTGATCGAAAAATATTTGTTATAAAACGAAATGCCTATAAGGTATTTCGAAGATTCAAATATCAATTCGAGTTATCTTGGCTTTGTCTTTACATTTATGCTATGAGTACATCCATTAAATTTTAGAAATATCGCTGGTGCATGTAATGCAAACGCACCAGTAGTGGACATTTTAAGGACACCTTTCACCATTATAATTTTTAACTCAAATACAGTTCAATTTTCTTTGACCAAATGAGAATGTTACACGTTCTCCACGCTCTCTCTTGTAATGATTTCTACCCATTACTTTCATTAATTCACACTATTTAAGAGTAAATCACGTTTTTGGTCTAACATTGTTTTTGTACCAGTGATGGACACAGAAAAACCTGGATGTTCCAGTAATGGACATACTGTTTAACTCAAAATAATTTAAATAATCATTGGTGATGTTTCGAATTTGAGAACTAAACAATATTATATGTTAAATGCTGTTCTTCGATTATCTGACACTTTAATGGAATTCCACTGACTGATCATTCCTAACGTTCTGAGTTCGAAACCCTCGGTCGACAGTTCTTACAGATTCTAACAGATTTTGTTCGTCAGCCATACATGAAAAATATCCTGATGGCACTTTCAACTTAGACCTGTCCGACTCTTTCTCGCTTCCTTTCGCCTACCTTATCCCGGCCTCTATCATAGATTCCGTGTGGCCATAAGAATGCGAATTCTAAGTTGTGATGAATAGTGTCCAATGCTAAAACAAATCATTTCATTAATGGGCATTGTGGTCGATTTTATTTGTAATCATTATATGGATTTATGTGCATGAGCCATAGTCATATATCTTTTTCTACTGAGGTTTCCATTGTAGAACTTTCAAGCAGAAAGACCATAATAATGTTAAAGGTCGTTGGTTACATAATACTACAACCTTTCAAAAGATAAAGATGCTTTGCTTTGCTTCGCTCCGTTTGATCCTACTTTACACTGATTGCGACAATAGCGGTAGCACCTTATCCACTCGTTACATCAATGACCACATGTTTCATTAAAGTAGAGATCGGTGTAGAGGTATCACAAATCGAAATAAGTATTCGAAACCTGAGTGAAATTAAGTGATGTGACATATGCGTTTTCATTTTGGTATGTCAGGATGGTTGAAGGAAAATCCGATGTCACTCAGTAATAAACATGCGATGAATAAAATAATATTTGACTTAATATCATCACGCAAGATATTACTTTTAACTTCTTTCTTAAGGTTTAAAGCAAATTGCAAAAATATTTGACATATTTAATACATGAGTACCTCAAAGCATAAGTAAAGATTACACAACAATACATAAATTGCATTTGCGCGCGAGCATTCTGAGCTGTGAACAATATTTTTACTTATTGGAAAAATTCTGGAGAAAGTTCAGTACTGTTTTAACGTATTCAAATTGTTTCAGCTTTGTTTTATCTTATTCGGCTTGCAAACGCTTATAGTTACACTCAATATACTCACGTACACATTGGCGCATCAGTTGATCTCATCACCAGGTGGAATTCATATTGCGTGAAGAGTGAGGAAAGGAGGGGGATAAGTATGACACTGTCACTATTCCAACGAAGAAATATCCACCAATAAAGTTCTTCAACGATCACTCCTCGCCATCTTCAATTCCACTGAAGAAACTGTTCACACCGTCCAGAGAGACAGAAGTAAATTACAATTGGTTTACCTTGTTTGTACAACTGAATTGAAATTGAGCTCACTGCAACTAAATATAAACATGAAGCTTGTACATAACGATGATTCGCACTAAATAAACGTAAAATGTTATTTCTTCCGTAAGACGAAAGAAGTTAGCATCTAGTGCGATAAGCCAAATCGAACTATTAAATGTTGGTTGAGACATGCAACGTGATAGAGATTGTCTCTACAAAGCCTTTTCAATTGAGCTTCACGAATAAATGTATTCATGCGCGTGGAACGATGGAGTTCGAGCTATGATCTGCAAAAATACAAGTCTTACTTCGGAACTAAGTTTAACGAAATATCGTTTTAAAATATTAAATTCCAAATACAATTTGTCTGGATACGACTAAAATATATCATGAACACTTCAAAGAAATATCTGCTCGTGCTATAACTGTCACAAGATTTCCATTGTCACTGCTTATGATCACAACGACAACAGTTCCTATCACCAGCGTCCAAGCGATGGATTACTGCGCTGGGCAAGCATTCGTATACCGGCGTTCGTTATAACGAGGATCATCTGTGTGATTCGACATAAGAAATGAAAAGTGATGGATATGCTGAAAACATATCTAATTCATAAGTTCGTGGTCTATGACGATAAAGTATTAAAAACAATAGTTCTAATTCTTGCTGCAAAACATTTCACAGGAGACAGTTTATGAACCACTCAGACCAAATCCCGCGAAAATATCGGCATGACAGACATGGTATTCACATCTTAGTGGACAAGTTCGGTCTGACTTCCCGCGCACTCATCAGTAATATAAAACTCTATGTTACCCATAAGGTATTTCGCGAAAAATCCAGGTTTGTCACATAATAACTCTTAAAGTTCATATACATAAGGAAATATAATACAGTATCGACCTTATTAACATTTATAGAATACAAGAATTCTTATACGTTACCGTGTATATCTGAATACGGTACCAAATAAGAATATTAAATTGCTAAGAATCGAGTGTTGATACAAAGATTAGCGTCTACAAGTCGCGACAGGTTCCTTACACTGCCACAGAAATAGGGATTTTCCCGATTTTGAACACAAAGAGAAATCGAAGAAAGCAAAAAGATTCTAAAGAAATCCATCGACGCCATTGCTAAAATATACAAAGAATCCTTATTGAACTTCATAGAAAAGCCTAAAATATTATCACGAGAAAATGTTAAATATCAATGACGAAACATAATTAAAGGTACATTATCCTCTATATTATCCATTAATTAAAATGTATAATTAAGCAAAGAAGTTTTTCTGAAAACAAAAAAAAATCATTTGTTTCCAAGTCAAGCATTTCTCCTTGTTTTTGCTATTAAATTGTAAGCGAATATTCATTACGGTTACAGCATCCTCGCTTCTATTATTAGGAAAAAATGGGACCAAAAAAGTAAATGACCATGGGTCATGAAGAGTAAATAATCATTATCAAGTTGAAATAAAACAACTAAAAAAATTATGCTTACGCCCTCGGAATATCCGAGAGTTGAACGCGATCGCCGTCTGCGCGGGTGGTCATGGGTTCAATTTCTGCCGAGGCATATTGAACGGAGTGTTTCGGAGACCACTTTACCAAAAACCGTTAGTCTGGTCCTCAGAAACTCACCAGCTCGCTTAGGACGTTAGTAACAACTCAATCAATCAAGAGCTTGATTTTAAACCTGTAATGAATAGTGAGTGTCCAAATGTGGACAAACATTACTTTGCTGTACCGGTAATGGACACCGCCTGCTTTGCATAAAAGATCTAAGTTATAGTTGTTTCGGCCATTTATATGCTTGAAACAAATACATTTCGTAATAGATAATAGTGCAGAACAACAAAAGTATTCGTTAATGTAATTTTATGAATAAACAACGAAAGTTCTTACATTCATCATTTGCTTAACAGATAGAATGGAAGAGTAGGTGCGACCATGGAACCAACTTCAATATCATGACAAAAATATCAGATGAAAGCAATGACGAGCGAATAATATTCAGTGGCATCAGAACATACTATATTAAATTTTCCCACATAGGTGAAATGATTCCCGCCCTTAAGAAAAACTTATTTTTTCAACTTTTCACTTGAAGTGTCCATTACTGGTACAGTGTCCATTACTGGTGCGTTTACCTTAATATTTTAACACTATTTGAGTTATTAGATTAAAGGGAGGGATAAAATATAGTATTGTTCTATGGGAAGAACCAAACCTAAATTGTGAGGTTCCACGATGTTGTTTGAGATAGCAAATCTGAAGAAATCATTTGATTTTAGATATCCACCCTGGCCTACTGTCATTTAGATAATATTAAATAAACTTGAGTTACCTAAGGTAAGTTTGGTTTATTCTAAATATATTGATGAAGTTACCCTCATATTCTCATGCACTGCACATACGACACACTATCAACGATGAATCTCGGCGGATGTATATCTTTTGTGATGGGAAGACAAGAATGACACTCAATTGAGACTAACGAATGCATTCAAAAATTCGTTCTAATTGTGAATTAAAGACGTGGTTTCACGATTTCGTAACTTTATTATAAATGCATAGTTCACTAGGAAAGTTTTGCAATACGAGCGTAATTTTTACAATCTTTCAAAGTACTTTCTACCAGACTCGATGATGTATTTCATCATCATTCGAAACCGGTCATCGAACCAACTCTGCCACGTTTCCTCCATCATCCCACGCCTTTAGAAGGTCATCTCCGTTGGAAAACCGCCTCCCTTTGAGCCTGTTTTTCACGTGAGGGATCAGCGACTATTTTAAATGTACAGGTTTAGCTACTCTGACATATAAGCGTAGAAATAATATGTCTCGAAGTTTCAAAGACAATCATGACAGTACAAGAGTTTCAGAAATGGTTTATAAAGCTTCGTAATCAGTAAAGCCCGGAAGTTCAGGCATTTATTTTACTTGAAATAGGCAGGCAAAAAGGCATTTATTCTTGCTGAAATAGGCACTTTAAAAAGGGATTTTATATTTCAGAAATATAACTTTCCCTCATTCTTTTAATATACCGTATTAAGTATATCATTCTACACTACATTACGATGTTCTTTATTTGTTGCACATCACTCGAAGTTCTTTCTTCAAGGTTTCAGCACATATTAAGCCTTCTGTCGCTGAAAACTATTCTATCTTTGAAAATGATCTCTCAATGTCCACAGAAAAAAAGAGGAGCATACATAAAAGAAAGTATTACTGACGGGTTTATATCAACGACAATTTAAATTTAAAATTTACGTACATTGCATGTTTTTAATTTACTCTACATCCTCATTTGCACCCATTACAGGTTTACATTTCTTCTGACACTTTCAACAATTTGTTTATTGTTTCTCACATAATATCCATCATTGTTACCAGTTTCTCGCTTTTCTTCTCAAGTTTTATTAATGCTTCTAGCATTGTAGCGTAGTATGCGTGAGCTGACAGGTCATCAACCAGTGACAGGTCTTAATGCCATGAATTGTACCAGAAATTCAGAAAATACTAAAGCAGTGAAGGGTGAAATGGAAGACGATACACGAGGTCAGCCTAAATACTTAAAGAATCACCCCTAGTCACATTTTTCTTTCACTATGAATTGGCGACAAAGACAGCGTTGCTATATTTTTGTTTGTGTTTAATCCCAAAAATTAAAAAAATGCTAAAATTTATTAAAAGGCAGAAAAAGGCATGTTCAGAAATAGACAACACAAGGTAAAATAGGCAAAAAAGGCAAAATGAAAAACCTCTTTAAACGCTCGCACGGTGAGTGGAAAGGTTCCCTATTTTTATATGCTAATAATTCGCAACGAAAACGAAAAGGTATTTTGCTAAACTTCCTTGCTCTAGTAATCAGAATTTAAAATCCTTACTATTAATGTGCTATTATCATCTCTGAGTTATATATTGTAAACCATGCAGATGGGAAACTAATATTTTAAACTTATTTTATTCATTTTTCATTGTTTAAAAGAGGATAGATTAAGAATTGAAAAGAAGCCAGTAACTCATGATGTAAGAAAACAACAACTTAATGTGTAATGTAAAATATGTCACACACATGAATAAATGTAATTCCATCAAACGATTGGCAATGGCAAGCCTCGGATAAAATGTAAAAGGTATGCCTTAGGTAAGGACCCGGGAAAAAGTAATTGCTGACTATAAAGGCAGTTATACAATCAGGCCATGTTATATAATCATAATAAGTGTGTCATCAGGACTGCAAATTCATGCATTCCTGAATGTAAACAATAATGATTACATAACCTTCCAAATTAAGAGACACGGTGCGCAGTGCTATTCAGAGATCCTCAGAGTAGTTACTTCTGAATCTCTA
>JAGDQP010043149.1:0-15422 GCA_022664845.1 Lepisma saccharinum
AGAGACATTGCCGGAGAAGTCTAGAATTATGGCGGCGCGTGTTGTGGTTGTGTATGGTTCCCAGCGAAAAATTTAATTTAGTTATATTATATTATATGTTTGTTTATATTATAACTTACGTTTTGTTTGATCTTATATGTACGTAAATAGGGTAAATGAAAATCTGCACCTACGAAGACTCATAATATTCCGTGGCAAATTTAAGACAAAAACGCTTTCTTTTTTATTTTTTATTTTTTTTCTCTGATGACTAGTTTTCGAGTAATCAAAGGGAAAGAGAGATACTGCACCGCATATATTTCCTAGTGGTGTAGCAGTGATACGTTCCCCAACTATGTGATAGTAGAGTGCGCAATAAACTACTCACCTTCTAAAGTTCAGGCCGCGGTGACTCTGTGGTAGAGTCTTAGCTCGCCCCCTAGTGTGTGGGGTCCCCAGTTCTATCCCAGCTCATGCCATGTAGGCTTTGTGGTAGACAAAGAGTGTGTGTATGGGTTTTCTCAGGGTTCTCTCGTTTCCTCCCACTTTCGTCATTCCACTAATTCCCCCTTCGTTGCCTAAAAGCTTTAAATAAAATTGAGTTCAATTCAGTTCCATATTTCAGACCTGGCTTTGCTCTGGCAGACGTAACAGTTTTTCTTTACAGTATCTTTACTTTACTTTTTGTTTCAAATGAGAAACTTAAATAAAATTATGCAGAAAATACTTTTTTTCTTGAGAGAGTGAACCCAAGTCTGATAACTGGTAGCCTAATAATATATAGTCATATGTACTATAACGTTTCACTGTTATTCCATTAGGTAATATACGCGCTATAATGCTGCCACCTTGCCCGTATTTTTTCTCTGGTTTCTGTAAACTATGCATCGGACGAAACATTTGCAGAGAGTATTTTTCCCGTAGAATTTGCCAAGGAGTAGTATATTGTATTTTGTCTGTATTGCGTAAGAGGCAGTGAGCAATTAAAACGGATAATTTTATAAGTACCGTTTATAAGAGAGCGACGTCATTTTTGGTACTTTGTCTATGAATTTTATGCTGAGCGTATCAATGCAAAACTCGTCTTCGAATGAGTTGCTATTAGATGTGTTACATTAAAAGAAGAAAGTACAACAATGATGCGCTCGGTAAAATGTATGTGTGCAAATTACGAAAAATGACGTCCTTTCTTTTTTTGACAAAAGCGTTAGAGTTCAGGGTTTGATGGCGACGTATTGTTGCAGCAGTGTCCTCTTGTAATAAAGATATACGTTCCACAGGCGATAGTTTCAGGTCGTTCCAAGTGCCAGTAAGCTTTAAATATATTTCATATTCAGGGAAAAAGAATTTAGAGCAAAGTAGTTTAAAAGTTCATTTGTTCAAAGTCTTCATCATCACATCATGTATAGCGTTACATTCGCGTAACCAATTCTGGAAACAGCCACGCCACTCAGGCCCTGGCACCACACTCTGTGCCTCTCGATAATCAACAACTTCTCGTAGTTAGAAAATCATGTTGAAAATTAACTAGAAAACTAGATACAAACATTGAAAACATGTCTCAAACTTGAAAATGGAGAAGAGTTTCATTCCATGTAATTAACGTTAATCATATTTGAAGCTAAATCACATATTATTCAAATATTAAAGTGGACACAAACTGGCCCAGTTATGAGAGGTACTATAAGAAGCAAAGAAAGTTACTTTGGGCATTTCTTTTGTAAGAACCTACAGTGCCACAAAATGCCCCATTTATGGAAAATGACCCCTATACTTAAACATCGCATTATCACTTTTCCCTACTTTCTGCACACAACAGAAAACTGGAGCTTTAGAAAGTTTTCAGAGTTTATGGCTTACCTATCGTCCATAAAAATGTTCGACGTTACTCTTGCAGTGTGTAGGACAGGCGGTGAACTACAGGAACCAATAGGTAGTTGATAAAATGCAACTAATCAAAGTATTGTATTCAGGATTTTTCGGTATCGATTTTCATTTCCTGTAACTTTTCTTTTGTCCTTTGTTTATTTATTGATCTTTTATTTCGATGTTTTCAGGTTTATCTTACTATATTGATATTACCTTGGACCTCGTTAAGGGAGAGATTGGCTCTACCAAGTAAGTATTAAGTTTATAGTATTCTGCGTTTGATTTTAGATTAAGATCCTGATGAAAAGTTACATTTTCAATCTTAATTAAAATTATAGTTGTGATACGTTGATAATTGCAACTTACATAATTAAGAATATAAGTTTGTGCTCTTTCAATTAAATCTTTTATCATACAAATGGAAGTGGAAGGTAGTATCAATTTTTGGACTTACAGGAATCTCAAGACATAGATTCAATATTAGGAATCGCATAAATATTGTAATTGCCTTATGCACATGGCTATAAAATCACGTACAAAAATTGGTCCAGAAGGAAATGTGTGAACCAAATGAATAAATAAATTGGCCCTTAAGAAAAATTGTTTTCATACTAACTTGACTTTCCCATCACAGCGTGGGATTTTTGCTGGCAAGTGGCAACTACATTCAGTGTGTCAAGGAAAAGAGTGCACTGAGAGATATTATTCAATAGACGTGTGAGAGGCGTTAGGCCACAGCGCCTGTTTGACCCTTAAATAAAAGTTAAATAAATAAATAAATGTTGAAATTAACACAGAGAAATTGACAGCCGCCGCGAACGGGACTCGAACCCGGATCTCCCAGTTGACTGCTAGGTATTTTACCATTATAGCACCACGGCACGGCAAATTCTCTATGTATATGGAATGTTCCTTTCGCCTAAACACTCTCCTGTCTCCTTGCTAATTACGAGGCCCAGGCACCCCACTCATGCGGAATTTTTTTTGTTGAGGAATACTACTGGTGCTGCTTGTCCGTGATTGTACACCGGTTCTTAAGCTGTGGCGACTTTAGTTTATAATTTAATATCTTTTTCTTCTTTTCATTCTCTCTCTCTTTCTGTAAAACTAAAGGAGAAAAAAAGAAAAGGATATATCATGTTGTTCCAGTTGTAAACACACAAGTAACACAGAGATGAAAGAACTGTATTTTGATGTCTATGAGATCTTTCTCAAGCATGAAGATATAGATGACGAACACGGGTACGAAGACAAATGAGTGAAGCGATAGTGGTGCCACGTAGCGAACGACTCATCAAATTTGGACAATTGACTAACGAACTACGTGTAAGTTTCAGAATGGAATCTTGGTGTAAAGTTATGGATTGCAAATGCTGTGCAAACGAGGGTGGGGGATGAAGGAAGATGGAAAATTAAAGAGTTACGCTCAAACCAAGAATGGAGGTTTCTTCCTAAGGCATTGTGTTGAGTTATTGGTCGAAGGGGTTAGAATGTTATAGAAACACCGAACTACATTAAAATTGGTGTTGTGAGAGTGGATGCATCTGGTTTTTCGATGACGCAGAAGTGGTGGTTGTTAATTAATATGTTCAAGGGCCCACCTGTTTGCCTCACATAAAAGGCATAACAGAATTTGCAGATTAGGATGTAAATTACGGCCGTGATGTGAAGTGTGTTCTAGTATGGGAAGATGAGAGATATTTGTGATTTGGGGGAATAACGATGGTTGTTGATGCATGGTTTGAGGTGTTTGGATTTTTCCAACGTAGAAGGTTGAACACAGGTTATAGTGTTAGAGGTAGGTAAGGCTGGAGGACATGCTACTGCCTATTGAGGTTAGGAACGTCCAGCGCCCACCCATTCCCCGACATACTATACGAGATCCAATTCCTAATAATGTAACTAAGACTTAAGCAACTAACAAGCTAAATGAACGGAATGGAAGTCCCAGTACCAATGAAGAAGAATCTGAGTGCACTGAAAGCCGATTACGAGTGAGACTTACGCCTATGGCCTAAGCGAGCAGCGGATTCGCTTCAGTTTTAATTTGTGTGCTTTTTTTAATAGTAAATTTATTACAAATGTAACTTTCGTGGTGAATAACATCAACGAATATACAAGACATTTAACAAAGTAAAAACATGCAAAATGGATCCAGACCAATAGTAGCTCCCACGTGGACTACGAAGTTCCAATATATTACTTTCCTTTGTACGATGACAATAGCTCACAATGTTTCCACAGAATTTTATCACATACAAAATATATATATAATCATACATGTTCAATTGTTCACAAACCTGTAAATGATAACCAGTGAAGTGGCCCGATATGTCGAGTTGCCCGACTGAGGCTTTCCACAAAACCGTTGCAACAGACCAGACAAGATGAACGCCGAACAGATACGTATTTTTAAGAAAAATAAACTTCCAAGTTAATACAAAACTGGTGTCTTGCTCCCTTCAGCCTAAATATTACAACGTACTTACCTCTGGACACCGCTACCATTTCACTTACACTTAAAATAGAAAATAATAGTATTACGGATACACAACACTATGTGGTCTCACTACTTACGACGTACGAACACGATCTGAAGTTCATTCATGTCAAATCAAGTCTGTAAGGATGAAAATTTAAGTTTACAAATAGAAAATAGAAACTGATATAATACAATTGAGCATGCAGTATTACCTTCGAAGAAGAATCTTTCATAGCTTCCAGATAATCCATTCCTCAAAATCACAATTTTATGGTCAGAAAGAATATTTGTTGTGATTGACGGCATGTTCGAAGGCCGAACTCAGATCAAAAATGGGACGGGTACAATGCAGTTTATAGTCTTCCTTTACTGTTCCCTTGTTAGATTCTGTCCATATGAAAACCTTGTTCTATAAAGTTTTTAATCAGAGGATTTAGTGTTCCAAGTGTAAATAAGCAACACATCATCGCTATTGATTACAGACGTGCTAACATTGCTGTATTGTAATTTATTTTGTAGGCAATGTTTGAAAACCGGAGAGTGAATACACATGTTATTGCTACTTTGCCACATACACTAAAACCTTATTTATGACTTGATTCGTCCGGACCCGTTCCGGATAAACGAAACTCCGAATAAACCAGATTTACGATTTTTTCATGTTATAAGCGCCTGCAAATACAGAAATACAGTAACAAACTTATTTATTGTACAAAAGACAAAATTTATTTGAAGAAATTTGACTGTACATTACACTGGAAAGAATTGATTAGACGCGCTCGTTTGTATACGATGTACAGGTATTTTAAAACTTACGAAAAATTTATATATTATTATTTTCGAAAATCATTCGGATAAACGAGGTTTTAATGTATTTCAGTTTCAAGACTTAGTTTTTTGACAGACCTATGAGGCGATGTAATTAGAAAGTATAATAAAAAAATAAGTGACTTATGATCAAGATAGTTAAGCTGATTTTAGAGATGAACTTATTTGTTGATAAATAGCTTTTTTGACATTCCTTAGTATAATAGTAACGTACTAAAAATCGGAAACGTTTTATTTTGTAATTTAGACTTTCGAAAGAATGCAGCTTCTTTATATTTTACCAAAGGTAGTCATCTACTAATTAAATAAAAATAATGACAAATGTAACGCATATATTGAAAGAGCAGTAAATGCGTCTCAGATCACATATAAACAAGTCAGGCGGAGCCCAGATTAGTGACTGTGGATATATGCTCCCGCCAAGCTTCTGCAGCGAGTGTCAGAGTTTAATGATCATTGTGTCGCTGGAAAAGTTTCACCGAGACCTTTCGAACGACACCTCATCCACTTTCGTAGCCCTAGCATATTCTGTTTTCAAAGTTGTCGACGGATGGGCGAACACGGATATATGGCTTTGACACATCTGGCCGATTTCTTTCCAACTACATCTAAACCGCATTCATATCCCTAATCATTCCTGAGTTCGAATTTGTTGATGGCCAAATATTATCTATGCAGCTTTGAAATCGTCTCGCCGAAACCTTTGAAACGACATCTCAAATACCTTCATAACCGTAGTAGTTCTTGAGTTTAAAGTTGTCGACTGACTAACAGACGGACGGACGGACAGATGATCTGCAGCTTTGTACTCTCCTCACTGATACATTTCGAACGCCATCTCAGTACATGTCGTAGCTCTAATAGTTCCTGAGTTGAAGGGTGTCGAAGGACGAACGGGCAGACAGAGGTGATCCATGTGGCTTTGACCTCGTCCTGTGGAGACCTTTCCAACGACACCTCAACTACCTTCGTAGCCCTAGTACTTCCTGAGTTGAAAGTTGTTAACAGACGGACAGAGCGGTGATATATGACTGCCCAGCACTTGCACATGAAGCCTAAAATGGTTTTCAATATTGGCAGGAAATTATTATTTTGAATAAAAACGAACATAAGTGTAGATTCATTTTCATGCGGATGCAGATTACTTTCAGGAAATAAAATAGTATGTACAGAGCTTGACGTTTTGTTCTTGTTGCCTTGTAATGTGATTGTTACAGAAATTTTATGTTTAGTGTTACAATTCTTTGTGATATTGTTTTATTTCAAACCTAAATCATGCAATTCCCTTTCCCTATTTCGCGTGCCTACTGCAGATAGAAGCTAAAATTTCGACCAGGAAAGCAAAATTATTTTAAAAAATGTGTAAATTTGTAGGTAGTTCTGGTTTGTCTATTTCATTTTGTTCTGTCTTTTCTTTGCGTTTAAACTTGGATAGAAATTTGAGGTCGAAATGTTAGTGTAATTTAAACAGCTTTACTAGCGATTACTGAGATTTTACCCACGTAAGTATTATTCAGATAACGGAAGTTTATATACAAACGAAAACCCAGATCTTTCGAACTTCAATTATATCATTAATTAATTTTATATTTTTGGTTTCTCGTTCTAGAAGATATATTACGTTTCTTACCTTATATGTTATTTCTGAATTATTTAGTAACTCAGGATTTTACCTTTCTGTATTTGTTAATTTTTCAGCAAAACGGTCCTTCTACTTGTACATACTGTTCCTGGTTTTACTAGACTTGACACAGTCTATTGGCAGCGGACTGCTCAATTATGGCTTTATAGGAGGCCTGTGCGTTGTTGATATTACGACGTATATTTACTTTACTCTTTTAACTCCACTTGTTTACCACACATTCCTCAGTGAATTTTTTGGGTAAGTACCATACAAACTCTACCGCAAAAACATTTTTCTTTCAGTCTGTTATTCGTTTAGTCTTTCCATTTTCGGCTAGACTGAGTGACCAGGTAATTGTTCAGTTAAGGCAGATTGAAATGTTAGTTTACTGGCAGTGTGGTTGTTAGGAGAACCTAGTGAGAATAACGCAACGTTACTATATGTTTGTAGAACAGTTCATTATTGGCAGACAGTGTATGAAATAATCCTATTATTCTATCTATATTTCCACTCAGCCTGTATTCTGTCATCCTTGCAAGTAAAATTCGATGATTACAATGTTGTCCAGCTCAAGATTATCAAACATATTATAATATCAGACCATACATGAACAATGTACTATGTGAAATATGCCATATTCTAATCATGATATTCGCTTTTATATAATATATAATTATGTTTTTGAACATAATTTTACTGTTTTAAATATTTCTTCAAGTTACATTAAATGCTCCACTCGAAGGAAATTAATAGGCATTAATTCAGGAGTAGACCTTAGAGGAGGTCAAATCTGCCATTCCAGGCAAAATGGAAGAAATCATTAATATTTATTTTTAAAGAAATGTATTTTTCTTTGGTGTAACAGGCAAGTTAAAAGTCCAAATTTTATCATCCAGACGAGTCCTTTATAAAAAAAAAAAGTATCTTTTTAGTTTTCTATGATGGCTAAATGTTCCTGGATTTGGACTAGGCTGCGGAAGTTCTATTTATGTGTTAAAAGTTAGTAACATGTTTATATAAACAAGTAAGCTATTTACTACATTGTCACGTGTTAAGATTATGTTTATAAAGGCTACATATTGAATCTGAAAGCATCAGTAAATCTCATTTTTTAATTAAATCAGTAACCTGATGTTTATAATGTAATGTCCGTGACAAATAAATAAATAAAAAAAAAAGTTTTGTTTTGTTTCTTTTTTTTTTAAGATATCGGGTTTTAGTTTGTGCCCAAAAAGTAGGCCATGTTTACATTTTAGAAAGAGATTGACTCCGTAAAATGTGTATCTTTTCATTTGAGTTTTTAATTTTTGAAAAATTAGTTAGAAATTAGCTGTAATGTCCGTGACGATTTGATTGTAACACCCGTGACTCTAAAAATCAGTGTATAAAAATTCACAGACAGTGCTTTATTAAATAATTGAGTGGCATTAGACTTTGACAAATATGACGCAAACTACAAGAGTATCATAATGCTTTCCTGGTAAGGCAGAGACCAGAGTTTGTCTCTTTAATTAGTTAACTAGTGAAGTGACATCACAAATTTTGTAACATCCATGACGGTACATTTTCAACAATTCCCTCGATAGTAACACATGTAGGTCAATAAAATTTTCTCTGTAGGTCGGTAATTATATTTCACACTACTTCTAGTTATAGAAACTGACATAATTTTCTTTTTCGCTTAAAAAAGGAACACTCGAAAATAAAGTAACATCCGTGACAACTGAAAGGATTGAAATGCTCTCGAAAAGTTCTTAAGAACTATAGTCAATGTACTTTTAGTTTGATGGAAACTAGTGTCACCGGAAAAAATTGAAACCCTGTACTTACAAATTATTATTGATAAACCGACAGGAATTACTGATACTCTAAAAATGTTCTTGAACGTGATAATTGTTAACGACCTCGCTTTTGTATATTCTCTTGGTGTTAATCTTCTTTAGGGAAGTTTTATCGATGTAACATTTGTGAATCTGCAACTCAATAAGCAAGCGAAGGCTAAAAACTACTTAGAATATCGCGATTTCTCTAATTTTCATATTTCAGAGTTCGAGGAAGATTAAAAAAAAAAAAAAAAAAAAAAAAAAATCTAAAAATTTGCCAATTATAGTACTATAGATGTCCACTCTTTGCCAAGTAGACTGTACACACATCCCAGTGCTATGTATTTTGTACTTACTTTAGTAATAATATTTCTTGAGGAATGGTATTCGTTGACTTTTATTATTGGTTCCTGTTACATATTTCTACATATAGAGCAACTGTACTGATTGCTTTGTTTGAAGACATTTTGTGTTCAATACGGGCTTCACAGGGTCCTGGTTTGGAACGCATCTTTGTGAATCCTGGTGTAACCTTATGGGCCTCTAAACTTTCCATACCTAAGGGCACTGATATCTCACCGGCCGTGAAGGCTATTTCGAGAACCCATAGGCCAACAAGATCCTCAAATATGACACCTTGTGATTTCTTTTTGTGAGGTCTACTGAACGGTAGGAAAGGCAGAAATAAGATTAGCCAAGATATGAGATTTGGCAACGCATTTATAAATTTCAAAGCAGATAGCTAATTACCTTGAAATATAGGATTGCATTCCCTGTATAAATCTCAGCATGTTTGTAGCGAATGGACGTTACACGAGTTAATATGTAAGACAACTGTATGGCTGTCAATAAAACATCACCATGATTGCTGTTTATAGAATGATGGTATTACTGCAGTGCTATGTCAATTATAGAGCTTATTTTCATTTCACTTATGTTGATTTTCTTTCAGTGTGTCGCAACCCAGTATAATGTTTTCTTATAAAACACAAGTTGATGACACCATGGAAGATGATACTGTTTCATTACCACATCAACAGTCATTTTCGTCATTAAAGACTGATTCTGATTACATTTATCAGGTAAATTATTTTGAACTCTTTCAGAAACTTTCGTTGAATATTTCGAGTAGTGGAGAATATTTTTCGGGTTTGTTTTAATGTGTTTTATTATTCATCTAATAGGACCGTAAGAGAAGGGTGTCTACCACCCTGGAAAACCTGGAATACTCACGGAATTTTATAAATCAGTAAAACTCAGGGAATAATTTATGAAGGAATCTCAGGGAAATTTATGAGATGGACTTGTCCACAGTTGGTAAGAGCGCCTACCCGGCAGGGCAGAGGTCATGGGTTCGATTCCCATTGTTGACCGGATTTTTTCAGTGTTAAAATCCTCTGTTTTAAAGAAGTTATAATTTATTTTTTTTCATTTGTGAAAAACCAATAATGTACAATATGCTTGGACTGGGTGGTATGGGGATAAAAAATTGTCATTGCTTATTATTTACATGTTCCATTATACTAAGAACTCAGGTAATTTGGAAAAAAAAATATCATGGTAAACCTGAAAAACTCAGGGAATTTCAAGTCACAAAATTAATAGACATGCAGTTAACAGAAGAATTGAAATGATAAACCTGCAAGCTATTCTGAACCCAATGCAGTTTTGTCCAAACATACTGTTCCGTTAATGTTTTTGTTTTGAATTTTTGACAGAGATTGTTCGCTAAAACTAGTATTGCAGGTTCGTGTTGAAGTTATTTCTTTGTCCTGTGTGGCAGATTTTTAGTTACCAGAGATTGGGAAGAATGAACATCACTACCATTAACAGTACCATTCTGAGAGACTGTTAGCTTCTCGTTATAGGAATACATTTTAAAATTGTCGGTGGCTAATGAGAGATATGAAGCTACCCGCACTTATTCCTCGATCGAGTATGCAGATCTAGAACTGTCTTAAAGAAACTTAAGTGAACTGGTATTTGTGGTACAGGCAAATGTTTGTTGAAAGCCTCACAACCTCGTCAAGATCTTGCCATCTGTGAGGGCCTCTATTGTTTTTAAAGTTGGAAGAGGGACGCAAGATCATTTGTACCTTACGATCTTGCGCCGGAGAACCAACTCTCACAGCATTTGCTCGACTGTGTGTACGCGGCTTGTGTTCACGGGTGTATTTCTCTCTTTCTCTCAATCTCTCTCCTCTAGAAGTTAACAGATGCTTCACTAAACCTGACTTGGCAAACCCCTTGCTATTTGTGGAGTCACTATAGCGAGACGCTTGCCGGGTTCTCTTTAACAAATCATTTGTTAACTTCTGGGATACCGCGATAGTTGTGTTCTGTCACAATTACCGACAAATGGCTTTCCAAAAACTGACTTGGCAAATACCTTACTATTTCTGAAGCCATGATAGTGAGATCTTTGCCGAGTACACTTCAGCAAGCCATTTGTTTACTGGTCGGACGCACGAGAATGTATGTGAGTGTAGGTATTTTAAGAATATTGAACCAAAAACGTAGTCATGGATTCAATAATCAATAATAGGGTGTTGATAATAAAATATAGCTATTGTTGTACTTCGTTTGGATGGTTAGTATATTGACACTTGACAGTTGTTAGCTCTTTTAATTGTACATTACAACAATGCAGTTTCCTTGAACTGATTTTTTTCATCAATATGTTAACTTCTGACATTCTTTACATGGACAGTGTTCGGAAGAATATACTATGGTCTTAACAATCATGTTGGTAGTAATGTAGATTACTGAAATAAAATAAATTACTAACTGCGTGCTGACAGTTTTTCTGGAAGTACATGCATTTCAGATTTATGTTTGTGACCTTGAGTTTATCAATTTTTTTTTTTTACTTACATACACTGTAACACGGATTACAACCAGCATAAAAGGAAATAGGTCATGAGTTGGGCTCAAACTTTTACATGCAAGATCTGTCTGAAAAGCATCCAGGAGAATAAAATCCCATACCTGGTGTGTTTCAATTCCTAATCACCTTCGAAAAAGACACTGGAAGCATGTCTGGAACGCCTCTTTTGAAACTGCTGTCAACTCCGTCGTTGCATTATGCACGATGTCCTCTCGGATGTCAGAGCAGATACCTTTGAGTGTTGATTTGGCTTTAGGGAAAAGCTGGAAGTCACAAGGAGCCACAAGTCTAGTCTAGGGAGTATGGAGCTTGGCGAATGACCATGAAATTGAATACAATCATGTTCTGACTGGAAATCCCTAATCATTTTTTTTTATATTATTATTATTCAGCTTAACTTTTAATTTGTTTATCAATCCTTTCAAGCTTTTATGGTTAGTGCTCGTATTATTTCTTCTGCAAAAGTAGTTGTATCAACCAGAGGCCCTAAATTATTCTTTTGAAGTACAGCTAGACAGAGTTTCTTAATTTCGTATTTAATTACTCGCTTTTACCACTTTGAGTCGAGTTAAAAAAAAAGAGTTAAGTTTAACATTACATAGGTTATTTGTACCTTAACGAAAGCCAGAATTTCAGCTAGAGCTACAGATTTCAGTCAAATATGTTGAAATGTACGTTAAGTTTGTCTTTATTCTTTGTAGCTCCTTAATGGTGTAGGTTAAAATACCAGTATTTTAAGGATTCTTCTTCTTGTCTTGTAAAGTCATACGGTATTTATTTGAAGTGGTAAACAAGTAACTAGTAACTAGGCTTGTCTATAGTACAGGCATAAAAGTATAGGATAAATATGTTGTGGTATTTATGCATGTTTTGATTATTAAATAGTTTTTGAGTGCTGTTGTCTTGTTCTTGGCCACAATCGTATTTTCTGGCCTTTTTTTTAAAAAAAAAAAAAATGTGTGTGATTTCAAAGAACATGTGAAATTTGAAACTCGTTCTGGCTAGTCTTAAGTCGGATTCAGATTGACCATTATTTTGCGGAAAATTTGTGTCTTGATGAATTTATTGCATAGTTCTCTGTTTCTATCACTGTACACCATGTCCATAAAATCCCAGCACCATTGCAATCAGTCATTGCTCAGACACTACATAACCTTAAAGCAATGCGTTTTTTTTTTTTCCAAAATGTTGTACGTATCTCCATCCAAGTTTGTTTACATTTAATCTTCCTCGACATGTGCTCCTTTTATTGCCCTCAGGATGCTGATAGTTTGTTGATTCACACTTGGTCATCTACTTCGAGGTAAGTCGTTAACACTTCCAGTCTCTTGCTGGATTTGGAGGATAGAGCTCTCTTATATTTCTGCCGGAATTGTCGCTGAACGGTGATTTACTCTCGGCACTTCACCATACACATCGGGTCCTCTCCTGTGATGTTGTTATTGTCATTCACATCAAATCTGAAAAGAAAAGAATAGAACTGTTAACACAACATTCCTATCTGGAAAAAAATACCAATGTAAACAAAACTTACAAAGATGTAGAATATTTTGTAGAAAATCGCATGGCTCTAGGTCATGTAGTTTCAAAGTTCTGATTAATTGTTTTGGCATTGAAACTTTATGGACACCCAGTATTAATAACATTTCTTACTTTGTACAATATGAATGCATAGTGTTCTTGAGAGATTCTTGTAGAGGTATAGCAATATAGAATAGGTAATATAACGTTGCTATTGCTTCTTTCTTCAGCGCGATTAGAATAATTATCTATAATCTTCACATTCCAGAACAACAGTGTTTACGACAGCACCCAGTTTGATAGCGGAACAACTCCAGTGAATCCACTGTATGCTGCGTCATTGCAAAGTCCTGATAGCATTACAGGTTACAGTATAGATAGTACACAAAGTCTGGAAAGTGGACATGGGTACCAACAAATCTATCCTCCGCAGCAACCATGAAACCAATATGCAAAGTGATGTTGGATGTGATAGTGCAACATGAAGATACTATTGAGTTACAAGTAATTTATCTCTTTATTTGTGGTGTGGTTTGAGTGAAAGTTACCATGGTGTAAGAAACTTGTAAATATATATATAATGATATATATATAAAGGACAATACTTTGTTATGTATACAAAATATATATATATATATAAGATTATAATATGTATATATAAGGTCCATTGTCTTAGCTCACACGTGAGACAAATACTATTGTATAATTTTATGAAGCAATTAGTGTATACTTGTATAATGCTGCTACGTGTAAGCAGTGGGATGTAAAAGCCACGTAATGAGTGCAAGTTTCATGACCAATGTTGTTGCTTATATTTATATAGATGGATTGAGCGAGTAGATATTAAACAGCTAATATACTATATTACATATATTTTTACAATATTCGGGAAATGTGAAAACAGTGTGATGATGGAGACATTTTGTATTTTATTTGATTTTTTTTTTCTGTAATGTACTTCTAAGTTTATTTTATTATTATACCAAAGTTCAAGAGGATTACTGTGATAAGTTGCGTTGTGTGATTTATTGTTTTGTTTTTATATACTTAAAAGTAAATATATGGAAATGAAATATATAAACAGAGATAGCTCAAAGAGCATTTGAACTCCACAAAGGAAGCTTTTGAAGACGCTAATAACGCCTTTATTGTTATTACTTTTCTTAATGTTAGGACTGCAAATTCATTTTTATTGAACGGAAAATAAAAGCAATTTGTTGCAATGTTAAAAAAAATGTTATAACTTAAACATGGTTTGTGAAGTAAGACATCAAAGATATTAACTTTGAGTATTTTAGCAACCTCTTACGATTTATGACTCAAACAGTTCTCTGCGCAAATGTTTCACAGATTATTCAACTCTGATTCGTTCCCAAATAATTATTTTATGTTCAGATTACTTTTACAAGATGATTATGTTTCGGCGAGAGCTTTAGTTTTGTGTTCAGACGATGATTAGGATAAATAAAATTATTTTCTTCCTTTTCTTTGCTAAGCTTATAATTGGCATATTTTTCTACTTTAGATTTATTTTTCGTGTGTGTGTTTTTTTCCCTCTGTTGATCTATTAAATTCCTTTTAGTGTCTCGTATTTCTACATTGAATTCACTACAGTACATATAAATGTAGTTTATTATATTAGTTTTTGTGCAGCTTCACGACAATTTGTCAGTTACTCTTAAGAGAACAACTAGAATTACAAGCACTGAATAATGAAGGTTCTTTCTTCATAGAAAGAAAAAAATATCTAAAATGTAATGTCATTCACCCAGTGATAAGAATCGTAGCTTTAGATAAAAGAAGTAGTGAAGGGTTTTGAATATTTTATACTTTAGTCTCTTTAGCCCAGTAGTATTTTAAGTTCTTTCAGTGTAGTAAATATTTATACTTAGGTCTAAATTATTTTGTATGTTGATCCTGTATAGAGGCAGATCAAATCTCAGTATGGGTTCTGGAGCGTCTTTTTAAAAATTAGTTATTCGTTTGCTATTTTGGACTTGGAAGTTTATAACGTTTCTACTGACGCTATAAGACCAGTAGTGAATTGTGAATATATTAAGTAAAGTACTAGATACGAATCATATAAAATTAACAACTCCAGTGAAAAGTTGTTTTGTGTTGAAAAAGGTATCAGGTAGATAGCGAAAGGCGCTTCCACATTTTTTTTTTTTTTTTTTCGTTATTTCTTCGTGAAATGTAGAACGTTAACATTTTGCGTTTGCTGTATTTGTCTATTTCATTATTACAAGAGTAAAACCTTTCAGTGAATTGAGTGACTAAAGGAACAGAAAATCATCACTTTAATTCTAGTGTTTGACTTCAGCTTTGTCTACCTCTTTCATGCACATGACACTTACTCCTATAGTTAAAACATTAATGCTTATAGTTCTATCTTGTATAGTTGTTGAT
>JAGDQP010043150.1:0-14041 GCA_022664845.1 Lepisma saccharinum
ATATCAGTCGCCATCTTGGATTCAAAATGGCCGCCACAAAACCATTTTCCACACCGTTTAAGCTAGAGATACGAAATCTGACATAAAGGTGTATTATCAAGAGTAGTTTAAGTGCATTAAAATACTGAAAAAAAAGTCGCTATCTTAGAATCAAAATGGCCGCTCAAAAGCCACTTTCCGTTTGAGTCACACAAACGGGCGGGCAAATCAGCAAAACACCCCTATGGGGGTGCAGCCCCCCGGTGAGTCTGGTTACGATAAAGGGGGCCCATCCCCCAAAACTCCCCACGTTAGGGACGCAGCCCGCCACGTGGAAGCGAGTATGGGTGACCGTCGCGATGACTGTTGCCAACATATTTTATTCACCCCGCACCAACGGGCGGGCATATCAGCTAGTAGCTGAATAAGCAGAAATCAAAGTGCCTACGTGATACATTACGAACAACTGAGGCACAACGTCGAATGGCATTGCAAGAAACATAATATCGATGAATTATTCTTCAGATGATCTGTTATCCTCATAATGAAATTATTCATACAATCGGATATTAGATATTCGTATAATTGATAGGCCGATTTATAAGATATTCAATTAAATTATACAGACTACCAAAGCCGCTTACCATTTCTAGATCTACCACTGGTCAAGCAACGCTAAGATAAGAAGGAAGAGAATAACGTAAAACTGTAGTTTTAAATTTTTTTAAAGCGACGTTCATTGTTCGTATTGACTGTTGAAATTATCAAGGTCACGTGTTTTTTCTCCTAGGGCGTCAATGGTTTAATCGATGGAGGATGTACAAATTTATGTGAAACCTTCACATCATAAGGATTCATATGATACCACATATGTCAGGAGTAGTGTGCGTGGCTTTCGAGAAAAATACCCACACACACCCGGAAACGTTATTGATTTTTAGACCTTTTTCGCTCATCGAGTCTCAATTGTTTAACTGATGGAGACAGTATAAATTTATGTGAAACCCTCATATGTATTCATTGGGTTGGAGGGTGTGGACTTCGACAAAATAGCTACAGAAATCTGGAATTGTTTTCCCGCTTTTTCAATTTTTCTCGCTGATAGGTACCGTAAAAATTTATGTGAAACCCTCACACCATAAGCTTACTTACGTTACTATATATATGTATGGTGCAGGGTGAGGTTTTTGAGAAAATAGCCACAGACACCCGGAAAGGTTATAGTTTTTTTTCTTCCTTTTTTTTTTCGCTCCTGGAGTCTCAATCATTGAACTGATGGAGATCGCACAAATTTACGTGAAACCCTCACATCAAATGCATTCATATGATACCACAAATATGAGAGGTGGTTTTCGAGAAAAGTAGTCACAGACACCCGGAAAGTTTACTGTTTTTCGCTCCTGGAGCCTCAACAGTTTACCTGATCGAGACGGTACAAATTTATGTGAAACCTCACATCATAAGCTCTTACACAATATCACACTTGTAGGGGTGGAGTGGAGAGGAATGGTTTTCGAGAAAACAGCCGGATACACACAGAGAGATAGCCGGGAAGCTTATTCATTGCATATTATATACACTGATACCCCTAGACCGCACACGAAATGATACCTTAACCTGAAACAGAGGTTGGAAATAACCTCACAAATGGTCAGGAAGAAAGCAACGAGTTCTTTATTACCCAAACTTTTACGTAATCCGTTGAACAGAAGTAATCATATCTCGGTTTAAAAAAAGGACACTTTTGGCGCGCATGCGGAACTTTCTTACCGAACAGATTTTTACAATTCAATTTGCGAGGGAGTTCCGTTTATTTTTAGCCAACAATCAAGGTTGTACTAACTTCTCTAGAGGAGAAAGGAAAAGCACACACAACAAACGAAAAGAAGAAAATCTGTAAACGGAGAACTAAATCGCAATAACAAAGGAACAATACGAAAAGATGCATTAGGAAATCCCCAATGAAAGAGCGCAAGCGCTAAAAAACACTATGACAGAAAATGTAGCTGTGTTCCAATATAACAAGTGGTTGGAAAAGGTTCTATCGTAGCAGCTTTCACAACTCATTGTTATTTGCTAAAGTGCGGGTGTTTGGTGTGTGCAGCACGACATTTGTGGAAAGGTAGGCGCAATGACATTCATTTCGTTTTTATTTAAAAGCTGTTAGGTTAAGTAAGAGGATTACTAACATTTGTAAAATAACTTCGTTAGTACAAAAAAGAACATTTCTTTTTATCTCGACACTTTTCTATGCTGTTATTGTTTGGTCTATTACTGTGGGCTGAACAAAGACCTTTTTTTAAAAAAAAAAAATCTACTTTGCTCGTCTGTCTGTATAAGCACCACAAACGGAACAGGTATAGAGAAACTGACTTCTAATTTGAGTTCCGAGACATTGATTTTAGATAATTTCTAATCTGACATGGTAACCTTTGTGGTACAGGGTGTTTCAAAACAACGCTGACAAAAAACACCTAACGAGATTCCTGATTTGAAATCAAGAAAAAAAAGTATAGGCCATTGAGAGCGTATAAACGTTTTTTGTTTCGGCGCTATAGGTTGCCGAAAGTGAGCTTTAAAGGTTGATATTTCCAATACCATTAAATGTAGAACTGAGGCGGCATGGTATCCTCGGATTTTATCTATGATTCTATTATCCATTCAAAGGACTTTTCTGTTGCTTCAGACTGAGAAATTACCCTTCAATTTTTACCATTAATTTTCGAAAACCCTGTACAGTGTCCGATTCACTATAAATTACGAAGGGGATCATAAAACTCGTGGTTGCTGGTAAGCTTCAACATTCTACCTGTTTGGGTAGGAATTCAGTTTTTTATTCCTGGTTGGGATGGTATTCGGAATCAAAAACCGGGGATGTCCACAGGCACCAGGGAAAATATCCGATATCACCCCAACAAATCGAACACTGCCCCTGTATATTAGGTAGTGTAGATTGTACAGTCAAAGCTTGACACGTCTACCCTAAGCACACGCTGTTTTCTTCAATATTTTCCCTCTTGTCTAATATTAGTTTGTCTCATATAATGCTTTATGTTTTCAATCAGATCTGAAACCCGGTTACTTTTGGTGACGCTGCCTGACCCGGTCCGAAACTTGACCTTAATGACTCGCGACCCGATCTTGACCCAAATGACCAAACTGACGGACTCGCCGACCCGGTCTTGTTCCAGTGGTTTGAATCAATTAATACTGTAATTTGTAAAATTCCCCGTGAAATGATCTTCATATTTTTAAACGTTTTAGAAGATTTTAAAGCTTCCATCTTATCTAATACTTTAAAAAAAAATGTATCAAAATAGATGTGTTATTTGCATCGTGCCGGCGGTATTTTTGTTCTATCCGAGAATGGAACTATTTCCATATGTTATTAGTTACTATTGTTTGCTCGGTAGCGTATTTTTCATGCTGTGGAGGTAACATCTGCAGTCCTGATCGCCCTTAAAAGAAACACTGTTCAAAAGCAAAAATGGTTTATAACGAAATAATTAAATATCTGCTTTGTCTTACGGGTCAGATCGGGACCCAAACAGAGACCCGACCCAAAACTTGACTCGGTGTTCCGTTTCAGCTTTGTTTTCAATAAGAGTCACAAACCAACTTTAGTTAGTGCAAATTATCATTACCGCGCCATCATTGATAGCATTATCTTTATCTGTAGCTAAGCACTTGTAAACCAGTTTGCAGAATATCACAAGAGACTCAATTCTAACGATGACGTTTTTATTTTCATCCAACTCTTCTTCAAACAATTTGGCTACTAGTCAAACTTTTTAAGCGCCAAAACACATAGTGGCCTGGAAATAGGCATATAAGAGGGAGAAACCACGACACACTCTTTTAACATACTTTGTGTATGAGTCAAATCCACTTTAAAAGCTTCTTTGTATTTTCTCATGACTATATTAATGAACGCTCAAAAATATCTGGAACGTTAGACAACGTTTACATCATCTACCACTGATATAATTCATGTTAATGGACTGTAAAAAGCATCTGAGTGCGGAAGAAGATCAGTGACTCTATTCTGGGTTTCATTCGCTTGCGCTCACTCCATGCTGTACTCGCAAGTTCACTGCCGCAGTAACAAACGTTCGCGGTTAGAATCAATCAATATTATACGTGCGATTCCTTGATCTTTGGTAAATTTTATTTTTTATATGGGCCAGTCTAGTAACTTTGGACTTCGGCCCGTCACGATTCGCCTTTAGCTGTTAAAATCCACACTCATGCCCCTTCCGAGACTCGAACTCGGAACCTTCGATCCGATGGCCTACCGCCGCAGACCGCTCGGCCGACATGAGACTCCTTGAAAAGTGACCTTATGTATGGGAAGTTCATTTTTGAGAATTTTAAAAGATTTTAATGCTTCTATCCTATTTAATTCTTCAAACACGAGCTAGTTGAAGAATTTATAAAGTGACTGTATATGAGAGCGGGCCCCATGCTTCTCTCTTGCATAAACAAAATTATTTTATTTTTTATTTTTTAGTACGAAATGTTTAAGAAAATTATGTCTTGAAAAGTTTTTTTCTTACCCAAATCCTAAAGTGTTCTGCAACCAGTTAAACGGCACAGCGTTGCAGGTTAGTATTTATGGGTAATATTAAAAGAAAGATACTTTTAAAATATATAAATATATGGAAGTAACAATAGAATATCGTAGTGTCAACTGACTTACATCACTGTGCAAATTTTCATCATTGTATGACGTCGGGAAAGGAGGTACAATGACAATTAACGTTGTAAGATTTGAGGACACCACGAACCATTGTAAATTAAAGAAAAGAATGTAATAAAAAATAATGCTACTATCCTCTGTGCTATTAGCACGCGCTATGAATGGAGCATGGGGGACGTGGAGGTAGCGCTTCACATATACTCGACCAACGACAGAACTGAGGTGGGGTGGTCAATCCCACGCTCGGCCGTCTTTAGCCGCAAGGTTCCCAAGAGCACTAGGGACACTCTGATACTCGATTTGTTAGGAGGCTGAGTGCACTTCAGAGCGCCACGCGTGGGAACACTGTAAGAAAAGTTTAAAGGGTCCTGGTCGCGATTTGAACCCGGGCCACCCGATTCGTAGTTCGACGCGCTACCGCCTGAGCCACGGCGACTCCAAGTGTATACTGAGGAAATAAATAAATATCTGCTTCGCCCTCCGGGTCATCGGGTCAGGCCGGGTTTCAAGCATAGATCCGGTCTAAAATCTGACCCACTGACCCGTTTCAGCTCTGCTCCATTCAATTCTATCCCCTGCACGAGCAATCCAGTTTTCATCACGAACACCTACCTCTCGAAGATATCTTCTAATACTGCCCTCCCAATGATGTTTCGGTCTTATCAACTGCCTCTTTCCCGCTGTCTTATCAACCACGATGAAATATAGCTACATAATCTTTGTTTTTCCCTAGCTACACGACATGATCATCTTAGCGCCGTGATTTTATTGTTTCTGTAATATCGAGTGAGTCGTACCGTTTCCGGTACATATTTCTCAAGACCTTATTTCTAAACAGTCGCAATTTATGTTCATCTGTCCGAGTGGTACTCCAACCTTCGGAACCAAAAGATATTATAGGCAGAATAACCGTTCTGTATATTTTGAGTTTCAACTTTCTTGATATTATTTGCAAGATTAGCAGTTAAAACACACACGTACGAGTAGATTAAAAATACATATTTAGAATAAGGATGGATAACTTTTGACGTAGAACTACGTCTTTTTCCTCACTATGTATGGGAGATAACTACTTAACTTTCACCAACCTATAGCTACCCCGCTGCATATATCCAGCAACCACCAGGCTGAGAAGCCCTGCATTAGAGAGTAGTCGAGTGAAGAGATAATAAAGAAAATTAAATAAAACTGGTTAAGACATTGCTTAGTAAAACTGTGCAACGGATGTAGCACAGACACTACAAAGGAAGAAAAATATTGTTCGACAAGAAAGCAAGAGAGAGAAACGCCGGAATAAACGGAGAGAGTAAACTTTTTGCACCCATCGATAGAGACAGAACAATGTTGATGATGTGTGATGGTTTACGACCCTAAGATCCGAGGTAAAGTAAACCAAAGGAGGTTTATCATTGACTTCCACCAAAAGGAGACGTCCTACGGACGGGAACTAAAACTTATAAGGAATTTCGAACAACTACGTTATTTTAATGTGTTCCTCACCGAAAATCGAAGCCCGGACACTTTTATTACAATGGCGAAGAGCGAAACGCTCATCAACTGGGAGGGAAAGAACGGATATCCTAGCATGTTAAGCATTTTTTTAAAAGGTAACTACAAGAAAAACCCATCTCCCGTGGCCTAGTGGTATCGCGGACTTCGGCGCTGGAAAGACACGCACGACCGAAATTTGCTACCGACCATGCTAGCTCTGGGTATTTCCTAAGTTTTACCAAGTAAATACCGGGATGGTATCTCAAGTCAAGCCTTGACCACTACCTTTTCCCCGAAAAAGATCACAGAATTGACAGGCTTGGGCCATATTTCCAATTAATGTAATTCAATCAAAATATTACCAGAAGAGCAAGACGTGAACAATACAACATATGTGATGATGTATTTATTATTAACTGAGTAGCTGGTCGTATGTGGTGGGTGTCTGTCCGAAGGTCCCTCGGCAAGGTGAACAGATGGTGGTTTGCCATTGCCTTCCATCGGATGAAGATTCTAGAGACGAGACTTACGGTTTAACATGGGCTCCGAACCACTTGTGTCCTCATCGGAAATCGAAGCCGGGACCCGTTTATTACAATGTAGTGAGCGGTACCACTCACCCACAGGAAAAACCTATCTAGTCATATAGTTACGTAAATTTAAGTTCACATAATTTTTGTACGGAAGAACGGGAAGGGGAAGCCTAAGCCACGTGACAGGGGTAAGCCATAGTATTGCAGCGGCCTTCTTCTATATGTTTATCTTTACTTCGCTACGTAACTGGTATACAATTTGCCTTCTAACGAGCTTCAAAAGTGAAATTTTGCCGAACCGTCAAACCTGCTCCTCCTACATGTCTAAATTAACGCTTCGCTAGCGGTCATAATGCTACTGTTGCTAGCTATGGAACAATCTGGCTTCTGCGCTATTCTGGGATGCAACTGGCTATTAGCCAAGGGCTAACTAACATCCAACAAGACATCGGTGGCAACCAGTTCTTTGGAAATACAATCGTAGTAGACAGTGTTGCAAACTGATACACAAATGTTAATTCTTTGGGTGTCCTCCAGCAAGGTCGTTAAGGTTTTCCGTCTCATCTATGAGGACACGTTTAAGAATTCGGATAAAATTTCCGAACAGCGCTCCAACAACTACCACACAAGTTTCTTGTTCTGTACCTGCACTCTAGTGAAAGTTAAAACTCACACCTCAAAATGAACGTATTAGTATAATGCAAAAATCAGAACTGAAATATTTGAGTATTCAGACACAAAAGAAAATTCTGAATTTGAATTTTATTTATGACATTTTGACATCATTGGCTCATGTCGTAGAGTAGGGTAGAGGATGAGGCAGGTAGCGCCCAGGGCCTAAGTTAAGGCACTATCCCGGCTTCTGCCTGGTGAAACTGTGGAGAAACCTTAGTTAGGATGGCCGGTCGCAGGATTCGAATTCACGCGACTACCTACTGTCGATTCGAAGTCAGCGACTTTACCACATGGATTACAGGGCTAGGTGGACACAAAAGAAATGGACAACGATTATTTTAAGGTAATCGTATATTCGGATAAATGATTAAATGTTTATTGCAATATTCTGAGAAAGGAACATCAAACCATCGAATATCTGAATAACGAGAGAAGGTAACCGCGTTAGTATGTACAAGCTCCACCCAATAAAATAGGTAGGATAATCACACTTAGGCCAACAACCCATATTGTCGAGCCGCCGTAGCTCAGTGGTAGAGCGTTAGCGTAGCATTCGGGAGGTCGTGGTTTCCATCCTGATTGTTTTTTTCCAGGGTTTTTCCTCAGTAACACCAGACAAATCCGGGATGGTACCTCTTAACATAGGCCCTGGTCGACACTTTCCTTTCTCCTCCCCTATCCCGGCCTGAGCCTCAGATGCCTAAAGACCATAAATAAAATTCAATTCAATTCAATTCTACCCATACTGGCACTAAATAGATATGAATGCCGACAAAACAGTCAATTCTCTAACTAAAAATACACTATAAAAGTTACAGTTTCGACACTCTAATAGCGTCTTCTTCAGATTAACCTCTCTTGTGAATACGTCACAAGTGTGTTCCTCCAATCAAATACTTGAAGAACTGGCATTTTAGAAACTAGCGACTTTGGAATGTCACCATTCAACAAGTTGTAAGATTTAAAACTGAACAAAGAAAAAATATTGACATGTCACGATGCATAAAGAGTAAAAGTTTAAAAAGAAAACTATACCACAGCCGGGATTCTAACTCACAATCTACTGGATGGTACCCTAATGCTTTACAACACACGGACATTGCTCCTAGTAGGAACAATGCACACTGGTATACGGTAGAAACCTGAAGAACGAAGTATCTCGTAGCATAACATTGAAGATGAGAGAAGGAGAAACAGGGAATGTTTGCAAGTTAATCCTATTGTGAATAATGTGTATGCACAGGGGCGGACTGGACCAGCCGGGAACCCTGGAATTCCCGGGTGGGCCCCACCGGGACTTTGTCTCGGAAGCGTAATATTACCCAATAAAAAGGACCATTTAATCCACTTTTGCTACTACTGATAGCGTTAGGGCCTTGTCAGTCTTCCAAAATTAGCAATTTTGACACACAAGACTTGTTATGACCAATCAATATAAAGGTTCTGCTGAAGTTATAATCTCAGCAGGCCTACTGTAGGGCCCTCACAAATCACAAGAAGGTGCCTTATAAAGTCTAATGCTACGTGTGAATGCATTGCTTTAATATATTTGTATTCTTTTAAGACACTATGTTTATTTTGAGTTCTAAGGGCACACTATCAGTATTCTAAGGGCCCTTGCAAGTTCTTTTTTGAAACCCACTGTCAGGAAGGGTATTAAAGGCACTTGAAAGGTGTTTTGGGTCCCACGAGCCACAACGCCCACTACCACTACTACTACTCTCTTTGGTTACCAGTTCGCCCCTGCGTATGCATTACGATCTGCGTTAAAACTGCAAATAGTGACAGGACAAAGAATTTATCGCTTATTACAGTGTAATTTTAATCGATCGCGTAGGTGTTGAAGTTTTAACAGTAAATATGAATCGGCATCCATAAGAACGACATTATGAAGAAACAAGCACAATACCTATGAAACATTATTAAAATTCACCATGGCGCATTTCAACACATTTACGCATGCAAGGATTTGTGGCCATAACACAGATACATGTAAAAATTATTTACTTGATTTCTGTGAGAACCCCTCACGTAAGTTGAAGTAGTATCCAATCAGCGGAGAAACAGTATAGGAACCAGAGCTGAAACGGACCACCGGGTCAAGATTTGTATTGAGACCCAACATGGTACGGAGGGCAACGCAGGGCTTTTAATTCTTCTTACCTTATGACTTTCGGCGTCTGAATAGCGTTTCATTTATAGCTGACTGGGAACAGGAGTTTTATCCCTTACAGCACCATTATTACAACGCCGAAAACTTCTTAACAATGGTAAAAACATGAATAAATTCTCGTATCCCTGAAAAAAACAAAAAACCTCGGAGGTGTGCAAGTAACTCCCCCTCTCGGAAAGGCTATTCTTAAAGAATTTGGGAGATCTCAAAAATGAAATATATATATATAAATAATTGGGGAGCTACCTGAATAAAGAGGAAGCGATCACAGTTGAGAGCTTCAGCTCTCCTCTCCCAACACGTCTGGTCAGCGTGGGAGCAGTAGACCACCTCCTCCCTCCGGGAGAGGCCTCATCCAGTAGTGGATTGAATATGGCTGTGAATTATTATTATATATATATATATATATATATTATTGACTGATTCAAGCCACAGGAACAAGACAAGGTCGTTAGGTCACTGGGTCAATTGGGTCAAGATCGGGTTAACGAGTCAGTCGCATCATTCGGATCAAGCTTTGAACTGGGTCACCAACCGTGACCCGGTTTCAGATCTGATAAGACCACAATAATGGCGGCCGCACTGACTGAGGTTTTTCACGGGTTCCCCTCAGTTTCACTACTAACACCGCGATAGTTCCTAGATGAAGTTTCTTGTCGCCCCGCCCGGGAAGAATGAACGCTGAAGGACGTCATTCAGACGGCTCATAAATGTTTTTGTTTTTTAATAAGCTTAACATCATTCGTGATTGTGCAGCATTGCCTTTAACTTCCTTTTACCTCCGAAACCACAAACTTTTTGGTATATCTTCAAAGCAACTTTATTTTTCCAGACGTTTCTACCCACTACGAAGTTTAATCCTCTGTTTACTGATACATCGTGTATACATCAGCTGGGTGTATTCTTGTACCGGTATCCGTTAGCACATATTTAAAAAATCTTAGTCGTACCGAACAGGATGGTAATTGGAACAAATCAAACCATGCAAAACATCAAGAATGGAAGAGAAAAAGTAGAACAGCTTCAAGTATTTGGGTTGTACTATAAGTGAGAATATAAAATGTGGAAAAGAGATCAAGGCAAGAACAGCAATGCCGAAACAGACGTTCACTAAGAAGAAGGATCTTTCCTGAGGATTGATGAAGAGTTGAGGAAGAGATTAATTAAATGTGTTGTATGAAGCAGAAACAAAGGCTCTACGAAAGAATGAAGAAAGAAAATTGGAAGCCTTTGAAATGTGGACATGATGAATAAAAACAGCTTGATACAGACGATAAAAAATGAAGAAAAGCTGCAGGGAGACGAACAATCTTGGAGACAATAAGGATGAGAAACTGGTTAGGACATTGAGTGTGCAGAGATTGTATACCGAGGGATGGATGTAACTGAAGATATCGTCAAGGGGCAAAGGGGAAGAGGAAGAATAATGCAAGGCCTTGAGAGTAGCAAGGAAATTAGATCATATGGTAAGGCAAAAGGAAGGTGGAAGATCGAGGTTAATGTAGAGGCCTCAACTTGCCTTGAAGGACCACCCGCTTTCGGCTACCAGCCAAACCCGTCTCAAATTTGAGAAGTAATATTCCCAAACGAACACAACGAATTGTGAAGGTTTGGATTGCGTGGGAATGACGGGAAGACTGTAAAAAGATGCTACTCAGGAAACCTTCAAAATTATACCACACAGGCAGGGACGTATCTAGAAATCGGGGGACCGAGGTCTGTTTGGGTGTGAAATTTATGTACAACGCATATAATTTTAATTTTGCCTAAAATTATACTAGTTGGTACTAAATTAATCTGAATTTCGGGGGCGGGTCCGGATCCCCCCCCCTCCCCCGTACACACCTCCTAAGTACGTCCTTGCACGCAGGATAGGTGAAAGTTGCTCGAAGTCCGATTAAAAAACCACATGATACCGTGTTTACAAACAAGCACGTAGAATAGAAAGTTACGGAGATTTTTTGTTTTGCCATGGCGTTAGTTGCCAATTACCCACGACTTAAACACAGAAAAGGAATGTAAAACATTGGCAACACTGAACTTCTTGGAAAGAATTGTTAATGTTTCCTGCAAATAACAAAGTAACGGAAATGCATAGCAAAATTAGTATTAAAAAAAATGCACACATACAAACACAATTTTGTATATATAATCTAAATAGATAATTAAGCCGAAAATGGCTAAGTTCCAGCTCTGTCTATAGGAATGAAAGGTAGCGCATGAAATCTAGTTAAGACGCACATTGTTAACAAAATATCTCTCGATCTCGGAACGTTGGCAAACCGACAAAACAAATTAAGTGGCCAGACAACAAAGTGCTTCAAAATATCTGATTACAAAAGCCCATGCTTTCAGAGAAAGAATTCCTTGGCGGTGTTGGCTATCTGATTAGATGTGGTTGTGATTACATTACGCGGTGCTACGATGGGTCAGTCCGAAGAACTAATTAGGTATATTAGTCATTTTGGCGAGTGTCGGAAGTACACAGCGAACAGAAGTTTACACAAGCATTGAAGCATAACACAGTATGTTACGTCCAAACATCTGCTGACTGCGTTTAAGGCTCATTGATACATGAGCACAGTAACTTCACTTTCACCAAATATATTCCCTTCACACAGGCACGTATCTAGAAATTAGCTTAGGGAGGAGTTCAAGGTGCGTCTGGGAATGAAATGTACATCTTAAGTTAATTAAAATAGGCTGACAGGTCTTATACACATAAGTTTATCATTAAAACATACAACAAGCGTTAGTTACACCTTCCTCAGACGAAACACTTATCAACATTCTCCAACAACTTATAACACAAACCTGTCTTGACAAAATCTTGGTGAACTAATATCGGAAAAATCTTGACAGAAGGTTATTAACAATGGCTGTTGTCTATTGGTATACATATTTAGCCGGACTCCGCCCATTGTTTTCATGATTATATATAAATTTTTCAGCTGTCTGCAATGAGGTTCGAAACTAGAACCTTAGTCTTTGTTTGTTGTCTGTCACTGTAACCACTTTGCTATTGTAGCTGACTTGTATTTTACTAGTCCTTTTATGTTACGAAGACTGTTTATGAAGTTAAGGCATGCATATAGGCTTCAATTCAACACTGATCCTGTGTTAGAGGTATGAAGTCTGCTTTAATGATTTTCCACAAGTGAACCTCCTCAGGAAAATCACGATGATGTGTACTTTACTGCTCGGTTGGATGCCATATTACGTTTTCTGTGTTTGTATTGCGTATAATAAAAGAAAAAAAAATCTAACCTGAATTGTTTAAGTTGTTTTCGTGATTGCGTACAATTTTGAAAATTGTGTTAAATGTTGAAAAATACAAAAAGAAAGAAAGTGGTTAAAAAAAATCTTTATTGAACTCCAGCTTTCCACTAGTAATCTAACACGCTCCCATTACACCAAGCTGAGAGCTACTTACAAGCACTTCGGTACCGTAATTTATCCTTCACGTAGCTAAGCAGATTACTAACAGACGCTGTGGATTCTCCCCCCAATTTGATGCAGCAGGTTTGTTATTGCCAATTTTGTCACAACTCTGCAGCAAACTTGATATGCCATATTTGTAACGGTAAACAGAAATCAAGGGTCATGCGGCATGTTTGTCATCATCAATTTTTCCACAACTCTGCAACAAACTTGGTGAGTGAAATTTATCACTGAAAGGGAAAATCAGCTACTACAAACTTGGAATAAACTGCGGGAGACAGCCGGGCCTTTTTTTTCTCTAAGTCAGGCCGAGAACTCTTTGAACTGTCCTCGTATATGTAGAACAATACGTGACCCAGCTTTGTACTGGCGAAAGATAGCTAAAATCAGCTTTTAAAGTTAATGTAAAGCAACAATCTCCAACAAAAGATGGTAGCACTACCTCCGTATATGTCTAATGTACTTTTATCCTTGCACGAAATTTCAATGCCTCCTACAAATTCATGCCTAGAGAGTTCGTTCAAGACTTCGATCAATGCCGATTTTTTATTTTCGTTTTTCTTCGTTGTTGAAACCGCTTGATTGTTGTTGTGAATATCAACACCTATAACAATGAAGCTCTCTCAACAATGAACAAAAAAGAAAATTAAAAATCGGCATTCATCAAACTCTTGAATTGGTTATGAACTTTCTTCCATGATAGTTAGAACTCTCTAGGCTTGCATTTGTAGGAGCAGCATTGAAATTTCGTGCACCAATAAAAACACATTGGACATATACGAAGGTAGTGCTGCTATCATTTGTTGGAGATGGTTGTTTTACATTAACCTTAAGGTTCAGAAAATGTTCTGGCTGAGGCACAGAATTCATCTACGTTCACGAGACCAACGATAATGACTGCTTATGTATGTTCATAATGTACGAGGAGATTGGGAATTACATTATTACTTGTGTGTAGACCTCCAATTCTGCAGTGTTATAAAAATATTCAAACGTCAATCAATATTAACATTGATTGACGTTTCGGATACAACTGTATCCACTATCTAA
>JAGDQP010043151.1:3477-16310 GCA_022664845.1 Lepisma saccharinum
ACTATATATATATATATATATATATATATATATATATATATATATTAGCATTGCTATGTCATTAGCTTTACATGGCTAAGAAAACCACAAAATCGTACTCTAAATGGCCAGCCAATGCAGTTGTTTTCGTCAACTACCAAAGCAACAGAGCTACAGTCGCCCCCACAACTCCTTACAAAGTAATTACAGCTCGTATTTTACTATTTCACTTCTATAGCTAAGCCACGGCAATTTATTCTCGCAAAGACTACATTCTGAGTTTGTCTGTTCAAAACATATACACATTCCGTAATAGTGAACCAACAAATATACAAAATTGGATTTTATTTATGGTTTTAAGACGTCTCAGACTTTGTTTGCTAAAACATTTTTTAAAAAAGTCGGTCACGGATCAAGTTCAAGATACCATTCCCATATTTGCCTGATATAACTAAAAATCAAGGGGTTTAATTAAAAAAACCTAAAACACATAGTCAAAATGCTCGGTTGCTGGGCTCAAAGCTTCTAATGTCTTCTACCTGTCCAATGCTTCGTCAAAAATTTCTCGATAAAATTGTAAGAGCACAGTAAAGTTCAATTACTTTGCAATATAAAAAATATTATTATTTCTCTCTCTACACAAAACAAACGTATATGATCTTACAGAAAATTCTAATGAACTTACCTTGCCTGTTTGTCTTCTCTTTATCTCAAAAACACCCCAAAATAATCAAGCACTGTCACCGGGGAGATTCAACTGCCAATTGGTATTCGAATATGTTAAACAGCCCTATATATAAGTTTGTCCTGCCACGTTTCCGTCCCACAGCCCTCGAATATACCATGGGAAAATGTCAGTTGTTATTCTAAGGTATTCTAATTGCGCCATTTTCTGACGGGAATCTCTCATCTTTTGTGAGTGAACTTCTGAACCTCCGTCCGGTACAAACTTTTACCAATCAAATATGTTGTCACAGATGATCATTAACTGCCGGAAAATAGACGCGTGACAAATATGTTATTATGGTTCGTAGACACTAGCAATTGCTTTCCCATGAACTCCAAGAGGAAGCTATGACATCATTCCAAAGCTTCCATGTGTAGCAAGAAAAATCACATTTTCATTCTTTGTTTCTTTTAATATAGGGAGGTCTCTACACATCTCTTAAAAGGTTCCCACGCGTATGTGTCTTCTGCCCTCTTCACACAGCCGCCAAAAATGTGTTTTCTTCCCATCCCAAAGCGGAAGCATGCTCCTTGTGTTCAGATTACATAGCCACAAGACTATATTAACAGCTGTTTCACATAACCGCAATTACCCTGTCTCCCGCTAGGAACTTCTCTCTTCTTTCCTTCCATCCAGCCAATATTATCATTTTAGTTTAAGACAAATCGGAACTCAGAGAAGACGTTTTCCTCTCGCCAGCCAAAAATAAAATCAAGATTTTTTTGTTTGTTTGTTTGCTTGTCTATCCTTAATGAGAGTCTTTGAATTATATTTCCTAATGCAGACAATCAAGTTTGAAAATATGTTTCGCTTTTAAAATGTCACTTTTCGGGTCATTATACCATAAATAATTTTAACTATATTTAAACATGCAATTCATTAAATATTGTATGTCGTGATTGTTTGCTTTTCTTCAATATTAGACTATCCTTATTTTAGATATTACACACTAGTCTCCATATAAGATTTCTCAAAGGCAATACATTGGTTCAAGCCCCATTATGGGACGCCTTGGCACAAGTATTCTTCCATTCTCACGCTTCAGTTCTACCGAATATCGTTTATATTCGAGATATGGTTAATTCCGTCAATATTCTATTTGTAATCAAGTTGGATTTTTACATATCTTTTACTTATCCAGTGATATTTCATTGCTTTTTTCTTGTTGTCGAAGATTGTTGAGTCATATCGTATATACTTTTTTAATTGAAATATTATGGCGATGCAACCAAAAATTTTCTCACGATGTTCTGAAAACGGGGGTGAGGTGTAAAGCAAGGCTAGGGGTGGGGCATGACCCCGAGGTGACTTCCGGGGCCAATAAGGCCCTGGGAACGTATCAAAATTAAGATTAATGGCCCCCAGGTGATCAAATTCTGGTGGAAAGGGCTCCCACAATCTTAAACACCACTACTTATGTCACAACGTGAACAGTATTGCGAGTCATCAGATTGAGAAAATCATAAACTGTCAATCATTATTAAACATGAGAAAAGTTAGTGTGATATAAAGGCAATCAAACAGCAGATAAAGATTGTAACACTGATGGCGTCATTAGATTAAATGTGTCATGTCAAACTATATTCAAGAAGGTATCAAAGGGGTGCCCAGACATGCATACCAAACACAAATGATATAGGAGTGCAAACAGTTAACAAAAATGTGGGCTGCACAACAGTCGATGGAAGACAATGCTAGAACAAGTGAAGGAAATGAAGATTTTCAGAGGTTATCTGTAGAAGATACTAATTGTCTTGTTTAGATTACTAAGATTGTTCAAATGGTAAAAGTCATGGTTGAGAGATTACGGAATTTAACTTGGTTATCATGCTTGTACTGCCATTGTCAGTAAAGAAACGCTTAGAGTAAGGAATCTCCTTTTTCCATATTCTAAGGCAGAGGTTTACATTATAAAATAATAAACACAAATGAATTGATTGTAGCGTAACATTTTGTAAATTACTTCTGCCATCATTCTTTTATAATTTAAAAGTGTCACGCACCACTAGGATGCTATATATTTCGATAAAAAAAGGAGATAAACTCACCAAGTGAGCTGCGCTTAACGGCCATCTTGCTTTTAGATAACTAACATAAGAAGATAACCGTCGTAAATTCACGCTGGTTAAAATTGAAACTCGCTTTAACGGTAACTACCCTTTAAATTACTAAAATGATTTTTGGTTAATGTTGACCATGGTAAGATGTTAGTAATGTAAATAAAGCATAAGAGTTCACAAAACAAGAGACACATAGTGGGAGATGATATGACATAACTAATAGAGGAGCAACATACGTTGAGTAACCATTCTTATATATTAAACTTAGTGGTATTAAAATACTTCTCTATTAACTCATGGAAAGAGACAAGATAATGCAGAAGGTTCTCCTAATAAGACGACAAATGTCTGTCAGATATTCAGCGACATCTACTCCCTTTCGGAAGCGAGTAGTAACAGGAAATAAGCACCTAGAAAGAGCATCTGTTTGGAATTTGCTTAACAAGAAATAGTTTATGGAATTAATATTTTTAAATATTAACTCATGATGTGTACACGAGGCTGCTTGGTTACATGAAGCTATTTTTAAAGTGTTATGATGGTCATGGAAGTAGAGACAATTATGAAAGCGAAAACATTTTGTTTAAGGTTGTTTTGGGGTTCAGGACAAAAGAGGATGTCCATCTTGTCAACACACAATTAGTAACTCACGTCTGTTGTTTTCGGTGTATGAGAGAGGAAGGAGCTATGACGTCACAACAATAGTCGACGCTGTAACGGATATAACTGTTACTGGTTTATGTTTGTATTGTGTAATTTCTGTGCCTAATAGCTTTTGAGAATTTTTATAATTATTTTTCTCAGCTAATGAGTAAGTAATTTTGAAAAGAATTTTAAGAGTGAGCTGAGAATGTATTTCTGTGTATCTATCTTACATCTATTTGGGGTAATATTTGGGAAGATGTAAGTTTGTTTCACCCATATGTTTGCCTTGTGTGTAAGCTTTAGTTCCAGTTTTCCCTATGTTAGCCTTTTGGAAATTCGCTGATTGGGTAAAACTTTGTGAGTCAGTTTCTATCCATCAGAGGGCTTTTTGTGGCGCGAAAGCGGAAAGGGCAGTGCATCATCGTCGGTCGATAGGGTCACTACGTCTCTAAAGTGTTACAAGGCCAGTGTTGTCAGGTTCCTGTCGCAATATTTCCCTCAAAATACTGAAAAAATCCCGATTTTTAATTTTTACCCCTTTCACCTTTTTTTGGGCCAGATTTTCCCATTTTTAGGGAAATTTCCCTCCACCTGACAACACTGTACAAACCCAAGTCTTCAGCGGGAGACCACCGTGGTCGCAGATGTCGGAACCATGTACCCGAGAGGCCGGGTAGTAGCGGCTCTCAAAGTGGACACCGTCCAACTCGGACGTAGAATGTTCTTAAATCTTTTAAAGTTGAGAGAATTAAAAATAATTATTCTTTTCCGCACTTTCTTCAAAAACAAAAGAAGAAGAAAAAAGAACGAACCACGTGGAGGTTTCGGTAATGCATTAAGTAAATAAGAATTCGAAAATTTGTAAGATATTGCAGGATGATATATTACTTTGCTATTTTGTAGCTCTCAAATACTCCATTACAATAGCGGATTTAAGAGGGGCGCTAGCGGGCTGATGCCCTCCGAAAAAAATATGAAGTGCATTATGAATCACACTAAAATTACTGAACATTTTTCTGAAGTGAAAAAAATGTTATCGTTGAAATTAAACACAGTATTTAAAATCACAGCGCAAAATGATTTACCAAGGATAGTGTACAAAAATTTGGTCTGCTAGAGACATAATCCAAGTGGCAAATGAAAGACCAGACAATAATTATTGACTAATAATATAATTATTGACATAGCTAGTTAAGCATTTTAGTTTCACTCTCTTGTTACGGTGGGTTCCGTTTAAGGACGAAACATATATTGCCTTGCTTAAGCTTGAAGGTTTACCATGTTCAACCATTCGATTCTGTGAATGCAAAACTATTTTGAAACAATTTTCTCGACCATTAGGTGGTTGAGTTACTGATTTTTCGTTGTCTAACAGGAATAACATGATCAAAGCCTAATATACAATGAATGGCTTTAAATCAACTTTCATCGCTACTGAGCTGCCGTAGCTAAGCGGTAGAGCGTTGGCGTAGCATTCGGAAGGTCGTGGGTTCGATCCCAGTGGCCGCCCATCCTGACTTAGGGTTTCCAGGGTTTTTCCTCAGCCACATCACGCAAATGCCGGGATGGCACCTTAAACATAGGCCCTGGCCGACAACTTCCCGAATCCGTTCCCCTCCCCTATCGCGCGCTGAGCCTTAGATGCCTCAAGGCCATAAATAAATATCAAATTTAACTTGATCATTACAACAAGATTTTTAATAAGGCTGACGAAGTTGCAATTCCCAAATGTCGATATCACATTATTCTAGTACTTAGTATGAAACACCAAACTCATAGTTGAAACATAGAAGCACATACCCCACAGGAATATTTCACAATAAATGTGTATGTATATTCCTTTTTCGGATCAGCTCATAAGCGGCTTCAACAAACTGTGATGTCACTGTTTCGTTTTTAATCCTATCCTATACAGCTCAGTTGGATTTAGAATGTGTTGTAAAATCTTCATAGATTTGTCATGAAGATCTAGATGGAAGTAAAACTGGGATTCCCATGCCCTTACAAATGTAGTCTATCGAAAGACTAAGTCCTACTGTTGAGTTAATCGTGATTAGTTAAAAATGTGAACGTAAGACCTGATAACTTTCCTTACTGACAAAAGCACACCAGAAGAAATGTTTGAACGTTGTCCTCAAGTACCTGAAGAGAGACGAAGGAGATTCTTTTGAAGGCGTTGTTTCTCAGTTCGTCTTCTACCTAGGGTATAAAGCGTTGGAATATTGGCTGGAATATAGCGGGTTCACATTCTGCTCAGGTCAAGTTTTTTTTTACTCTTTTTCCGTTCATAAAAACATTATTTTTCTTTCTTACTACTCATGAATAAAAGGTTACTTTAGCATTTTCACCATTTTATTGAGTCGTTTTCATGTTCAAAAGATAAAAATTTATCCGAATAGATGGAAATTCATCTAAAAATGATTACATTCCCATCGAAAAGAAATACCATACATCCCATGTTTTGGAGAGCGGAAATGTCCCCTTTTTTTTCCCGATGAAAATCCGTTGTAAAAGAGTGGAAAGAAAGACTTTCCGCTGTTATAAGATGAAAAATATTTCGCTGAAATCTTGCGGGATTCCGCTCTTCTGAATTTACTGTATATGAGTTTAACCTTAACAAACATTTACAAAGACATTCCAATTAATGTGTCTGAAGTAGTGGACCTCTTCCTCCAGAAACATCCTAGACGATTGCAGTTTCTGTAAGATTGAAGTAAAATTGTGTAAAAATTCATTTTGTAGTTGTATTTTTGTCACGAAGTTTGTTGTATGTATTCTCTGTTTCAAGTACATTGAATCAACATGAACATTTTTTTTTATTTATTGATGTATGGATATATCATAATAATGAAGAGTAAATTGAAAAGAATACAATTTATTTTATTTTCTAACTACTTTTTTTTTTTGCAATTTAATATTGGAATAAAATGTTCCATCTTAATTACAAATATAAGGAAAACCTGCCGGACAAATGTTTTGTCAGATATCTTGCAGAGAAATTATGTTCTTCTAACCCAAGCTTATTAAAGGCACAAAGAAAAATATTGTCAACGCTTTAACTAATAAGAAAATAATAATAACAGACTAAAAGCATACAAATATAACGAAATAGAATAGACTACGAAGTTTCTATTGTGAATTCTTATCAAATTTAAACAGTAAAAAGGTGTCTTGTTTCTGTTACAAGTTCTAGCCCCCTCCAAAAGCAATTTCTGGATCTGCCATTGCTCTATTATATTTTTGTTGAATTTATGTTTTACATATTTTAACTTTCAATTTGTACTGAATTGATTCTGTTTGTAGGAAAACGTGATTTGAAATTTCCTGTTTAGCACTCAGGAATTAAAGCCTAGTTTTGTTCCGAGCTCGAATATGATGACTTCAATGTAACGGAGGAATGCTCTTGGAAATAATCACGTGGTTGGGATTCTAATTGCTTTTATTAAGGATTTACCTGCTTTGCACGCAGGGGCGCGAATGATCAGAGTAAAATCTCGTCTGATTCCTTCGTACATCACTTTTCGATGTACTAAACCATCTTTTGCAATGAGAAACAAAAGTAGCAGGCTTTGCATGTTGTCGGTCGCAGCTACTGATCATTTTCTGTATCTGATTGTCGAAGTATAGCTGAATAAGCCCCAGGGCAACTGGCATCTTCAGAATAAGATAAGGTCCACGATCGCCTACACTGAGAGGTTAGGTGTGGAATCGTAATATATGATGATTAAGAAATGATATATGAGCAATTAGGAAAATGTCAGTGTTTTAATGAAGGCTGCAAAGTGTAAGACAACAAGCCTGAGAGGGAAATTAAATTACGGATATTCACAGTCCATAAAGTGTTTTAAGAAAAGTATTCTAAATAATCAATCACGTTTGGAACCCGACAGATGTTAATGAGAGAGAATGAAATTTAAAGAGCAATCCTGCAATATAAGGTAATAAAGTAAGTTAAGGCAAAAGGCGTGGAAATATGCGGAAGAATCTTTGTAAGCCAGGTAAGAACAAACAATCAATAAGTTTGAATAAATAAGAAAGAATTGGAACTATGTATATAATATACTCTTTTATTATTAATCCACCAGTATTAAATCAGCCAATAAATTGTGTGTATATATATATATATATATATATAATATCGAATCCTTTGAATTCCTTTCATAATGAGTAACCTTCCGCCGCAATAATATGATAATTACTAAGTAATTTGTAGCACGGGTCAGGAAGCAGGTAAGCAGGAGTACGTTTTCTTCATTAAAAGTGTGTACTGTTTGAGCACCGTGAGTTGCTGTATGTACGCCAAAGGCAGTAAGTACCATTTAGAGAGTGGAATTATATTATGTCTTGCAATATGTTTGGAAGAGGAATGTTCGTTTCCTTATTTGTTGAAAAAGATAAGCCGTTGAAGTTAAAGAGAAAAAAAAACTAATTGCTCGAGTCGTTCCCTCGCGAGAGGGTGGTTACCCGTCTTTGTTTCTGGAAGTTATCCGTGGCATTTTCGAATCTTAATTGTAAATATAATTACCGAATCGAGCGCATATGCAAAGCAGTAAGGGAACAGAGAGTCATAGAATATGAAGGTGTGTATGTGAGAGAGAGACAGAGAGAGAGAGAGAGAGAGAGAGAAAGATGTCTGCGGAAGCAACTTGGAAGGGATAAGAATCAATATTCTCTGTCTTCTTAGCTTTAAAATAAAAGTTTACGAGGAATTAAAGCAAAAACTCAATTCGGGATTTGCATTTACTATACAACTCAGTGGAATTTCAGGAAACAATATTAGATAATCGAAGAACAGCATTAAACATATAATCTTGTTTAGTTTGTACTCATATTCCAATCATTAGCAATGATTATTTGAATTATTTTGAGTTAAACAGTATGCTCATTACTGGAACATACAGGTTTTTCTGTGTCCATCACTGGTACAAAAACAATGTTAGACAATGTATGTTAATGAAAGTAATGGGTAGAAACACAGAGTAAATACATATACGTATTTACTCTGTGGTAGAAATCACTACAAGAAAGCAATGAGAACTTGTAACATTCTCATTTAATCAATACATTTGAACTGTATTTGAGTTAAAAATTATTTATAACAGCGAAACGTGTTCTTAAAGTGTGCATTACTGGTGCGTTTACCTTATTATTATTTTTAAACGGTTATTTGTGTATAACAATTAGCTCGTGATATCTTATTAATAGGGACAGATGTGGTCTATTTTCTTTAACATAGTGGTGATGGGACTAGAGAGCTTTAAAACATCCATGTGGACTGATGGTCAGGAGATTCGTGTTAAATTTCCAGAAAGGCGATATTTTCTCAAGTTTTTAAAACGAATTTAATCCTATTCTTTGTACTTATAAAGAATTGTTTCCTTTTGATTCCTCATGACTTTTTACATTTTACAAGTTAGATTAGAAAAGCCAGGCTAGAAAAGTCAGGTTAAATATTTTTATGTATATTGAAATTTGCTGATATAGGTTAGAAAAAACGAGATTAATGTATGCGATATATGGCTAATGTTATAAAGTCAATTTGAGTTAAGATTTGGCCGCCATCTTTATTTCACTAACAAATTACAATTAATTTGGTGAAAATTGAAAGTAATGGCAACAAACCGCTTAAAATTATATGACATTATTGGAATGAATAAATATAGTAAGATTACAGACTTGGACATTACAGATGAAAGAGTACGTTTAGCAACGTTCTTCTGCAACCAGAGACAGACATTTTCAACACAGAACAAGCTCTTCGAAAGCAGCTTACTTATTTACTTAGAACTTTAGTACTTAGAACCTTTGATGTTATGTTTATACAAACTTATTTATTTGCAAATAATATTGATTTTTATGATGGTTGAATATCAGTGTGTTGTTAATGCTTATTAGGTGTTAGTTAACTTGATAAAAAGGATTTATATAGCAACATCATGACTAACAATCACTTTTAGTATATATATAGTATCCATAGAAACATGTGACAGTACATTTTCAGTTCCACATTTTTCGAAATAGTCCATTGTCTTCCAACCCTTTACCATACAGAATCAATCATTTGAGATGTCCATTCAAAAGCCGAGAAGCGTTACCTGTAAGCGGCCATACACATTGCAGTTTTTAATGCGAAAACAAATTATGCGTACTATCTTGGACAATGTACCGACTAACGACGAGCTGATTACTTTGGAAACGGATACAATTTGTCAGTTACGACAGATATGTCAACAATTACCCTTCACTATTCGTACACAAATTCTTGATGAAGCATGGTATTATATTTGCAATGATGGGGAAGAGGAACCACTGAATGCTTCAGTAGTATTGGCTTTAATACTAATATCATCGGAGGTGGTGAATCTTGACTTACTGAATGCAATGCATATTTCCCGGCATTTACCAATGCTTCTGCAATTTCTTGCAAAGGAAACGGGATCTCTAAAAATGTTGGCACTGCCGATTGTGTTTACTCAATACATAGAAACAAAAGAATGTGCTTCATTGATTAGTGATATAATCCAAAAGAACGACCGCCTTACTCATCTTGAACTTTTAGAACTAGCCTATGATAATGCTCTTCGTGCCGTCGCTACCTCATGCCATCAACTTCAGATCTTGGATATTAGCCACTCCTATGAAGTGACTGATAAAGGTGTCTGCTTACTCACACAGTGTTGGAAACTCCAATATGAAAACAATCACACAGAAACGGCTTTCTGGTATCCGTGGCTCTGGAAGGAAAACATGAAAAATAGGACTAATGACAATCAGTTGGCAACCATCTCAATTTTTAAGACTGATATTTGCAATACTTTGAGAATACTTCGTCTGGCTTACACTCAAGTCTCGAAAGAAGGTCTTCTAACACTTCTAAACCTCGTGGACAATCTCGAAGATGTAGATTTGACAGTGGATGAGCTTTTGGACGATTTGTATGAAGACAGTGAGAAAACAGATGCTACTGAACTTACATGTCCAGATTGGAATCTACGATCAATTAGAGTGTGTGAGTTGACAACCAACCGACTGAAAATATTAACACCAATTTGCAAGAAATTAATCACTGATCTGGAAATATCGACTGTCAGAGTTAATGAGTGTGAGTTCAGAAATTTTTTAACTGATGCTGGTACAAAATTAGTCAAGTTAAAACTAATGTTTTCTTATTACGACAACACTGTTGTTGATATTGCATTTCTCTTGAAGCATTGCTCACAATTGGAAGAATTGGAACTTGATATATTTGATAAGAATGATTTGGAATCAATAGTTTGGAATGAAAAGGAAATCCTTCCAGTTTTGAAACTTGAACGTGTAGAGTTACATGCTAGAATAAGCGCTCGAATTGCTCTGTTGCTTTTGGAAAATGCCCCAAAGTTGATGGAAATTTACTTTAGAGACATTGTTGCCGATGATGACATTATATTGTCATTCTTCGACCGACAGCTACCAAAATCATTGACAGCTTTCACCGTCAGAACGGGGAATTTCTTGAAAAATCCACAACACGTATCAATGTTCTGGCTGTGTAATCAGAATATAAAAAAGATTGGTTATGTAGATTATGCGATTTCGGATTTAAACTTGGGTGCCAATATTGATCTTGAATTACTTCCTAAACCAAAATTGCGTCAGTAGAGAACGCCTTCAAACTCGCGTTCGTTGTCAAGATCTCCGTCAGGGTAAAGTTCAACTTCACTCTGTATGTAAGTTCATGGAGACAGAGATAAAAATGTAACGACATTTTGGTCATTTAATAAAAGGAAGATGTAACAAATTTCCTCTTGGTTTGCCTTTTTCCATTTATAGAATTAGTTTTAATCTTCACATCCGCTTATCCTCTTTCTTTCTTTATGCGTACTGGAAGAATTATATTGAAGACTTGAACATGTATTGTGGATAAAGAGATAAAACCCTTCATTAGTATAAAAACAAGTTAATTTTCGATGGAACAGAAATACACATACAAGAATATCATATCCACTTTTTGTTGGACATTTTATTAATTAATTTGATATAAAATATCACTTAGCCACGATTGTTTCCATAATATAGCCACACACAAGCCATAATATACTTACCCTGTTGTATATTATAGCTTTTTCTTTGCTATCCAGCCGTCGTTGGAGAGTAGCACCCTCTATTTTGGAAGTGGTGATTCGTAAGGTTGGAGCAGAATTATAAGTGATCTAAAGAAGGTTATTTCAATTAATTATTTTATTAATATACAGTATCTTTGAGGTCACTATGAACATTGATCATAATCGAAATTTAAAATAGTGATTATATAATTACATACATATTTTAACGATGGTGTTTATCAGAATTAACACTATCAAGTTCATTGCCACAGTAAAACCACGTTAGCCATTAGATCAAGCCAGTTTTCACCACGAACATCTAATCCTTCAATAGTCTCTTTCCCTCCGGTTTACCAAATACCAATTACAATGAAATATAATCTTGGTTCTTTCCTCCATCCGAGCTACATGATCGATCTTAGCTGTCACGATTTCATTATTCTTATAATATCGGGTGAATCATACAGTCTGTGGTGTTCTTCATTATACAGTCTCCTCCATTCTCCGGTCATCTCGTCCCGTTTCAGCCTGTATAGCTTTCTCAAAACCTTATTTTCAAATATACCCAATTAATTTTCATTTGCCAGGGTCGTACTACAACTTTACTAACCATAAATTATATTACCGGCAAAATAATCGTTCTGTATATTTCATTTATTTTATGAATACCGGTACTCAACATTTTGTAACATGTTGGGAGTAAAGAGATTTTGGTGTTATTGCAATCAGATTTATCCCTTTCTTTTATAAACCACGATTTTACTTAGATTTTCCATTCCTTTGGAAGCTCCTCCTTTTCCCCATAGAGTACTTATCAATTTATGTACCTCCTTAATTAGTGCCGTTCCTCCAGCTTAAAATAATTCGACTGGAATGTTGTTAATTCCTGTGGATTTGAAACCACTATCAAACAAATGGTAATGAGGAAGATTGCGTATACCTTAACCTAGCATTGTAATTAATTTTAGGAGAAGAAATTAATATATTAGTATCCATTTCTATTGAAATGTTACATTGTCATCACTAACCTTTGACTTGTTGCTAGGTCACTACTATGAGGAGATAACAAAACTTAAAGCCATGTATTTGGTAATACTGATATATAGGGTGTTGCAAAATAACACTGACAAAACCACCTCACGAGATTTTTCACATGAAAATAAGAAAAAAAAAAAGTACAAACCATCGAGGGTGATTGTGGATTTAATACTTCGTTTCGGCGCTATAGGTTGCCGAAAGCGTGGGACAATGAATTGTAGGGCTTGATATTTCCAATACTATTAACAATAGAACTGAGGCAGCATGGTACTCTCAAAGACTTGTCACATACTCTATCTA
>JAGDQP010043152.1:0-16310 GCA_022664845.1 Lepisma saccharinum
TTTGGGGTGTTGATGTTTGGATAGTCTGTAATATTTTCATTTTGTGTGTAGTGTCTAGTTTGGGCGTGTAGCACAACTGTTCGTTAATAGTATTTAATGGTATTTGAGGTGAAAGAACATTTTTGGTTTTAACACTGATTCCCAAAAGTTTAAGCTTATACCAAAGTTCTTCCGTTGTGATGTGTGGTTGAGAAGCTTTTTGGCGAATTCAATTTTAGCTTTTGGAATTTCATGATTACAGCGGTTTCTCATTTTTGCTTGTTACGTATGGTCCCAAGTATGTAAATTTGTTTACTTTATGACCTCATTCCTAATTATTATGTTTTTATTTCCTTCATTCCATGTGTTTCGGCTTGTAATCAAGTATTTTGTTTTATCTATGTTTACCTGTAGGCTTATCTCATCACACGCTTAAGACATCGATGTTGCTTTGTAGAGCATCTATATCGTCCCCTATTAAATCTACAAAATCCGCGCACGCGAACATTTGATTAAAGACATTCAATGTTAGTCCCTTTTTGTAGTCTTTTATTTTTAGAATCGCATGTTCTAACGCAAAGTTAAACAGTAGTGGTGACAAGGCATCGCCTTGTTTCAATCCTTTGTGAATCTTGAAACTATCTGACGTATTATTACCTATCGGTACCCTGCTTATGGGGTCGTTGAGATACATCTTCACTAGTTGAAGCAATTTTTTCGGAATTCCATATCGCATCAGGATACTGTATAACTTTTCCCTTTTGATAGAATCATATGCTTTCTTAAAATCAATGAGTAGCTGGTGGACCGACCAAAATTTGTCTCAAGGCAAAAATCTGGTCCAACGTTGATCTATTTCTTCTAAATCCTCATTGGTGATATCCAATTATTTCATCGACGTATACACTTAGGCGTGTTAACAGAATATTACTTAATACCTTGTAACAGATTGGAAGTAACGAGATTCCGCGGTAATTATTACAGTCTGATTTATCACCTTTTTTGTAAATCGGAACTATTATTGAGGTTTTTAATTCCTTTGGGACCTCCTCCTTTCTCCATATAACACTTATCAATTTATGTAGTTCCTTGATTAGTGCCGTTCCTCCTGCTATAATTAATTCGGATGGAATATTGTCTTTTCCTGGTGATTTGAAAATTTTCAATTTCTTTACCGACATTTCGATTTCGATCTCGCTAGGTTCGAGAATCCATGGTTCTGTGGCATGGATTTCAAATTTCTCTGTTTGTACCCCGTTGTGTACATTAAGAAGTTTGTCGAAATAACTTTTCCACACATCTTCAATTTTAGTCGGATCCGCCTGAAGATCTCCACGTTCATTTCTAATCATTCCTAACCTCGGCTGGAAACCTTTTCTTAACGAGTTTACCCCTTTGTATAGGTCTCGTATGTTATTTGCTTTCCCGTTTTCCTCTAACTCCTGAATCTTCTGCATCAGACATTCTCGCTTTTTGTTTCTGAACTTGAGTGTGGCGTGTCGTTTCGCGTTGCTGTAATGGTTGGCATGTGCTTCGCTTTTATTACTTAGCCATCGTTGCCTGACTTGTTTTCGTATTTCATGAAGCTTAAGGCATTCATCAAATCAAGGTTTGTTTTTCTGTTGTTTCTTCTCACCTACACGTTCCTTCGCTGCGCTCTTAATTGTTTCACGAATTGCCTCCGACATGTTACTTACATCAATTTCATTATTAATATCATCATTATTATTACTCGAATCGGCTAAGATTTCGAACCTATTTGAGAATTCGAGTTGGTAATCTGTTTTTATGCTCGTATTATTTAATAGTTTAACACTGGTTTCAGTTGTTTTGACCCCTTGCTTTCTCTGTTCGCGATGCATAACTTTTATCTTACTTTTGTGATCCCTAATTGATGGTCGGTGTCACCTTCCGCTCCTCTGTACGACCTAACGTCCATTATGTTGGTGTGTCTTCGTCTGTCTACTAATACGTGATCGATCTGGTTGAGAGTTTTGCCGTCCGGAGATACCCATGTGTATTTATTTGTGTATGTCTTTGTGTTCAAAGTACGTGCTCTTTACTAGTAGGTTTTCCGAAATCGCGAAAGTTATCAGTCTTTCTACATTGTTATTGGTCTAGATACTAAACCAACGTATATACGAGATACTAAACGTATATTAATAAATTCTGAAGACATATAAAATGTTATTATTACAATAATCTAATGGATGAATTGGCCAATTAAATATAAATATTTTTTTAACTAAACACAAAAACTTATTTAGTTCATTAAAATTTTCTATGTGTAGAATGGACTGTTAATTTTTCTTCTAAACCCGTCACGATTGGAGAACCTTGATCATCAGCGATTTCTTCTCTGGGGCAGAAATTGGGAGAGTATTGTCTACTCTAAAGCATTGGTTTGAGTAACCAATCTAAAACTAAAGCACAAAGCAGTGAGTTTAAGTGTTGTCTAAATCATAGGTTTAACAATTTATCTGGCGAAGCTTAGAAATCACTGGAAAACCTCAGTCACAGTCGCTAGAAGTGTGATTCTAACACGCGAGGCTCCTCATTACGGACATGGTCTATGAGATATTTTGACCAAAAGTATTGATTTATGGGTCACTATTTTCCAAGGTAGTTGCCGCTAATGAGTGCAGGCAGTTTATATTTTTTTTACAAGTGATACCCTGCCATTATAACCCATTATAAATTATTGCATTTTCATAAATATTTTGTTTTTAAAAGGCATTTAGAAACCAACAATGGTTGTTTCACAGATGTGACTAAATTATAGTGAATACTTTCTGACTTGTTTTGTCTTTGGTAATTTACAAGTAAAAGATAAAAGAAATAATTTCTGATGAAACTACACTAAACACTACTAACAAAGACTCTGAGGTTCCCATGGTAACATCTCAAGCACAACAACATTCATTTTTGTTACAAAGTAGGTTGGCAACACTAACAAATAAGGTGTTTGGGGTGGAGATATCCACATTATCTTTCTATTGTGTTTAATAATTTCCCCCCAATTTTGGTGAAGATACGTCTAAGAGAATGGAAGCATTTCTTTTTAAATGTGTATTTTAAAAAACTCGGGTTGGAACACTGAGCGACTGCGGGCAATCAAAACATTTCCAGTGGCTCTGAAACATTTACAGTCTAGCAAAAACCTATAACTATACTCCTTGTTGTTTCTGAGATTTATTTTCCAAATACATACAGAAAGACACGGACGGACTGAGCAGTATTAAAAGGTTTCTTTATGTTAGCTACTAAAATGAAAACAATAGTGTGAATATGGCAAATAAATTGTGTTGATTTCGACGCAAATAGAATCTTGTACCTTTAATCTGCTGAAGTTATCGCTAAAATGCATACAACAAACATTATTAAGGAATAATTCTTCTAATCGTCCATAGATGGCCGACATTTTATTTACTTTTCTTCAGTTTATAACATTCACTTACTTTCTAAAACATTTTTTCCAACTAGAAATGTACTACTAAATTATTCACACTAACTACGATAATATCGTTTCCTTTTTCCAATAAATAAATATAGTTTATTAAGTTTCTCCTTCCAATGATAATTTAATTGACCACTATATTGTCATAACCAACTCACACAGCTTGTAAACAAATATTTTTGTAATGGCACCCGATCCAAATTAGGTCCCTGCAGTAATTCGCCGCTCATAACGTAAGGCCGCAATGCAGGTGGGTTGCTTGGCGGATGCATGGATTATGTTTGCTATCCACCAAGAAACTCCCTACACTGCGGCCACAGATTTAAGAGCGAGTAACTAAATAAGGCACGGACTTCGTTCTAACTTGTCGCTTTTTCTTGGTTAGGCACTTGATCACTCAGTATTCACTACCATTTATTAAACAGATGAAAGAGTTATTCGAATCTCCAGAAATATGAAAGGAATAAAAACACAATTGTTTGCATTCAACTCACAATGACATATGGATGCTAATTTTATAACATAATTTATGATCTGGGATTAGATATTTTGATTTGTTACTAGTTTCAGTTTCTTATTATTGTCCTTGACGTGACTGAACTCATTCCATTGGAATTCATTTCAAAATGTCTTGGTTTTCCTTGTTTGGGTTTGTTTCAGAAATTACAATTTGATAATATTGTACCAAAATTTTGTACTCAATATAAATTGTCTTTAGCAGTTAAAAAATCAACATAATAATTCTTTTTATTTTTTTAGAACAACTAGTCATCAGTAACAAAAGTCATTAACAAATGAACATCCTCTGCTAGGTCAGTAAACACATGACGAACATATTGTGCATTGTAGATGTTGTAAAAGTTTACATGCCCTACTTACCTCTAGACTAGAGCTAAACTCAAGAATATCCACGAAAGCAATATTTGTTATTTAAGTTGTTCTTGAAACTACTTATCAATTTCCTAGTCATTAAGTGTAATATGTAGTAACGATATTGATCTATTGAAATATTGTTACACTATGACAATATTAATATTCAACTTACGAATATGAGTGTTTTGAGTGTTATTAATTTAAACCTGAAATCCATAATTTTGAAATTCAATGTTCTTTCGACAAACTTTGATCGCAACTATCTGGAACGATAGAGATTATTCTTCGTTAATGGTTCGCTCTACCAAAATTAATGTTAGTTTTTCCAGCTATGTTCTTGTAATGACCTAAAGTCTTAATTCTTCAATTTCGAAATATATAAATTAGCGAAGGTTTGGACAGCCATTAGTGGGCCTTAATTATATAATTTATTTTCGGTTGAGAATAGTTAAGAGAAATTTCCCAAAACATTATCTTCAGCTCTGGTGAGACTAAGAAGAAACCTCAAAACGTAGTCTCTGTGAATCAGTTTTGAAAATCACACCAGGAAGACAACATGATGAAAGAATTGATTCTAATTAACAAAACAAGCGCAGATTTGATTAACAAAACAGCGTGGAGCTTCGCCATTAATAATTCGCGGTTCGCCCAAGGTGATGGAAATATTCGGCCTACCTGTAATTCCAGTTTTTCTTTGTTTGCTAGATTATTACTGAAATTATGTAATGCGAAAACTGTCTGTTTCACTCGGACATCCTTAGCTCAATAAAACAAATAGTTTAAAGAAAATGCGTTTAAAGGAGTAGACGGGGAAATGGTATGCACATGCCACTTCGTTCTTAAATAAGACAGTTTTTAGTAACTTTTATGTCACTTGATAGTGAAGGTATATCAGGAAGAACCTTATACTCCCTCTAATTTGTGCGTACGTATGTTTGTGTCTAGAAATTAAATCTCAGGAACTACAAAATGTAGAGAGCCGCTTGATTTGTCATTCCATTGACTAGACTAGGGGTCAGATATGTTCTTTTTTAATTTGTTACCTTTTTAAAATTTCTTGGTTGTACATACATTTTTATTTGTTCTAGAAATTTAAAATTTGAATACTACACACTACTTTAATATTACATCTAAACTTTATACAGCGGAACCTCGATAAGTCGAATCTCGATAATTTGAATTTCTTGATATATCGCGAACCTTATTAATTCCCCTTCACTTTCCCTCTTCAACTCCGTATTAATTTACTCTGTAAGTCGAATGTTGAGAAGTGAAAACTTGGATAATTCGATTTTTTGTTGTTTTCTGCCTTTCAACTTTTATAACTCAAGACCTTTTGCGTGAGGATCTCTACAAATCGAAATTACAGAATAAATACGTCGAAGTTTTAGTGTGGTAAATCTTTGTAAGTGAAATGTTTAGGGAGTTTAACGATCTGAGCTGAGCCCCCCTCGCTGACAACAATTGAGTGACAAAGTTTTCGAAACCTCGTGCATTGTCATTTTCGTGGTACCCAACGGTTAGAATGTGCGTGAGAAGTCAGTTGCTCTCGCTAGTGCCAACGTTGTCCGAGTATCTGTTCGCCATGGTCAGTAAACTAATTTGTTCGGTCCAGTTTATTAACATTTTAGACTTCAGTCCGTTTCTATTACATGATTGAAAATTATTGTTAAAATCCACACGCAGCCATGCTCTAGAAGGGATTCGAACCAACGACCTTCGAGACACTAGCTTAATGCCTTATTTCTAACAATTATCTAGATCGGCACGCAGTTAGGTGTTTCATATGATGATGAAGCAAAAATGCAGAATCCTTAGTGCCCCTTCACATGGAGCTTCACTGAGGTTGGAAATTGTTTCTGTCCTTATTTTCTTTTCAGTTGCCATGAAATAGAAACTGTCCCTATTTTCCGTCCTGATCTGCTTCCAGCAACCAATCAGAAAACGGTTACGGTTTCCCGTATTCAACTGTATCATTTAACGCCGACTTCTTGAATAAAAATAGCAAGTGGATAGATGTCAGTGTTGATGGCAATACGTTCCCATGTTTCGATAAATAAAATGTATATTCGACATGTCGAAGATAAGTCCGAAACAGAAGAGAGTGACTAAACAATTTGCAGTGGCAGAAGGTTACAGATGATGTGCGCGATGGTAAAGTTCAGTTTAAGTGAGTCAAAAAATGTTAAAATAAATACAAGGAAAATTATATTTGCAACCCGTGTCAAAGCGTTTACGGGTTGGGTATGGACACAAAGAGTGAGTATTAAACATTGCGTATAATGAGAAAGTTAACCTTACTTTACCTAACCAGTCTTAGCTGGCAAACGCTCTTTCTGGCTTATTCGTGAATTTTGTAGTAACTTACGTAGCACGAAGTGACATCATTAATATTCCTTCTTATGGTACCTTGTCTGTGTCAAATCGAGTACCGGTACGTATTTACGAAAATTATGAAATACAGGTTTCGCAACATATTTCACTCTTGAATGACTCATTTATTTATTCATTTATTATTATTGCGTTTCAACATTTCCAAATACGCCGCAAACATATCTCCTGTATTTGTTACGTTTTTGGCTGCCACGAACTGCATTTTACCCGACTAACAACTTGAGCCTTTACGCCGAGCACAATAGGTGTGTTAAAGGTACGGTAAATCGCGTATAATGGAAATTACCTAACCTAACTTTTCGAATCCATCTTCGCTCTTCGGCAATTAGTCCGCGATTTTTAAAGCAAAATACAGGTTATTTGAATTGATGCTATTAGCATTCCTTCGCTTGCCGCCATAGTAGTATACGATACGATGAACAACTAGAGTACGTATTTAACGAAATAATAGTGAAACATGCCTTTTCGTAACAACCTACTTTTTGGTTAACTGGCTGTCTGTGTGAGTTTGTATAAGTGTCTGTGTAAATTATTTGCAAGCGAATGAGTGGAATAGAACGTATATACGGCACAATAGCTGACGGATGCTGGGGAACCTAAAGTGAATCTTCTCTCACTTTGGGTTACTGTCCTTCACTAGGTGTTTATAGAAGTGGCTGCGTGGCCTTAGTTCTGCAGACGGGTGAACTTTGGGTATACTTATTTTCCACAATTTTTGCCACCCGGTGATTCAATTAAGCTGTGGGTACCTATATTACAGATTCGTTGCATCGATTTCATTATCGTGAAAAACTTCGGAACCGTCCGATTTCACAATGTGAAGGTCAACGCGAGCGGTCATTATGTTTAACTCCGCGCACGTCTTTAAGAGACTTCCACTGTTCGCACATCTCGATAAAGATGATATCGGGCGGAGGAAGATACATACACAGACACAAAGTAATGCCAAGCGAACGAGGGCGGGTTAGTTAAAGCCAGGTTAGGTGTCATCCAGTGCATGTTGCTATCGCTATAAGGGACAGTCTAATTCCTGCCCTTAAATTAGCTTCAGCTACTGCAAATGGTCCCTCTTCTTCATCGCCCTTTCTCCTTATTGTAATTCTAGACGGCACCCCCTTACATTTTTCAGTATTCACTAACTCCAAATCCCTTTAGCGGTGTCATTTCTTTTGTAAATTTTACCTTTTATTTCACATCTCTGTGTAAATTATTTGTAAGAGAATGCTATATGTGGCTCAATAGCTGGCTGACCTAAGCCGAAATCTATCAAATCTTCGTTTGAAAGGAAAGCACCAAGCAATTTGAACTATGAAGAAAGGAAACGACAACTTCTTGATCTGCGCAAGTAATGTCTTCTGAAACCCTTCCCTGCCCCTCTTTTTATTTTAACAAATGTTTAGAACAGTATTAAAAATTTGACTATTTACTACTTTTCTGCAGAAATACATTCCTTCATAGTTGTATATTGCTTTTAGATTCATGACACAACTGACTGTAACAAGCAACCTTCAACATTGTAGTATGATATTTCCCCATTATTTCTCTATGATATAATGTCTGGTCAAATAACTCCTTTTTTTTCTTGGATTGCATTACTAGAAGATAGGCATTTGTGTATTTATTTACACATTATCACTCATTTACCTGGATTCCCAAGATTAATCTGCGTCTTGCGTTATTCAAGTATTGTTTGGCATGTTTAACAGATTTATCACCAGATTCCTTTACCGTCGATACATACTGCAGTTAATGATCGTCAGAAGGCACCAAACTTAGTTCAGGATGAAAGATCTTCCATCGTTGTTTCAGTTTCGAGCAGTGGGAAGTAGTAACTTCAATTAAGGACTCAGTTGATGTCTGTGTGAAGGGGGACTTACTGTAGAAGAGAAGCATCAGTCAGTTCTAACCCTATGTATCTCGAAGCCCCATATTACGTATCTCGATAAATCGAACCTCGCTAAGTCGAAATATTCGATAACTAAAATTTTGTCTTTTCCCCATCAGATTCGAGTTATCGAGAATCCACTGTATTTGTTTTAAACTTACTTCTAGTAGGTCCAAAGTCAAAGAAGGCACGTTTTCTGAATGTAATAACATATCACCACTTTCCCTTCTTTGCTGAGAAGAAATTATATATTGAGACACTAATATGTATTCATTTAGGAACTACTGTAGTAAAAAAATAACTTTATTTCATCTGATAGTATTCTTATTGGAAATAGTTCAAAATGGATTTTTCTGAAAATATAACTTCTTACAATATTTTGGAAAAAATACTTAGCAAATCGGAACTGACACAGTCTACGCATTATGAGATCATAAAAAATTTCAAATATAAGGAATCTTATGTTTTCATGTCATGTAACATATCATTTGTTAATTTAAAATATTTATTATAAACTTCCATGTTTTGGAGTTGTAACAACTAATATTTACATTTACAAATAATTTTAATTTTAATCGCTCAATACTTTTTTAAGAAATGAAATAAAATACTATAATTACACATATATGATATTTAGCACATTTAAATTAGATTCAATAACTCATGTATTCGTAGTTCGTAAATATTTTGGACGTACGTGACAATTTGTTGTAGCTACGGGCTAACAGAAATGAAATTAGGTGGAGAAATACTAATTACGTAAGCAAAATAATATTACGTTTACTGTAATTTTTAAATACACTGAGTAATGTATTCAATAATACTTATCCGATCCGTTGATCTAGTCATCCAAATCTTTCGCTGTTCCATTTTATAATGATTTACATACGGGAACCTATTCACTTCTCTAGTGCAGACTGCAAGTAAGAGGATAAACAACACTCAGGTATTCTTGTCCGTTCTTCAGAGTCCAACACTCTGAAACCTAAAAATTCATTTTCATTAACGATCGGAAAAGTTAATATAGAAATATTTTTAGCCCTACTTTGTGTGTGTTCTCAGTGGGTGAGAAGTTTCGTACTTTGGCTTAAAACAATCTAGGATTTCATGAAATAAATGCTAGAGGGAACACTGATTCTGGACCTACCTTCAGCAGTAGATACCGCTATTGGGATATCATACTGTGCGAATCAAGGGTACACTTGTTAGTAGTGAAACGGAACGTTCAGATCAAGTATTTGTCTCCAGAAAAAAAGAGACAATTATTACTATTGTCAACATCTTTTATGATGACTTATAATCTATAGAAAGAAATATGAATGATGTTGGCTGTTAATTCTTTGTTGAGAGATTGATTCACAATAAATCTTAAGTTTGATTTTTTTTTGGCCTATTAGCCTTCAGAAAAGTAGAGCAGGATTATATTTTTATTTATTTTACATCTGCCCTTCAGATTGTCTCTTTCATAATATATTGGCTTAAGTTGAAAATGGCGTAAACTAACTAGTATAAGTTAAGCCAAACCAATTCGACCTAACCTAATATGCATTCTTTTGAACAATCCGGGAGAGTATCTAAAGTGCAGCCTAAAGCTTGATCGAAATGTTGAAAACATACGCAAATGTCCGCCTTTTAGTCGTGTTTGGTTAACGTAAAAAGGACTGCATTCAAATATTATTTCAACGTAAATAAACCTGCTACTACTTGGGTTCAATGTGTAAATACTGTAAAAGCATGCAAAATTATGTACTTCTGAGTTACCTATACAGCTTAATCATCAACGTTTTGTGAACATTTGGCTTGAGATGAGTTTGCTCCTCGAAGTTCGTCGCACTAAAAGTGATTACTTATTCTATTTAAATATGATCGACATCTTTAATACGAGGTTACTATGTAAACGAAACAGCGATAAACAATAATGCTTTTGAAAACACAACAATGTAGCTATGGTAGGATAATGCTTTAAATTAACAAAATCATTGAAAAAGATTAACATTTATATCGCAATGCAGACACTTGTCTGTATCATAGGCCTAAATGATCGCAATAAGTGAGATTGCCTTTATTTCGGCTCAGAAATATTATTATTATTATTTAAGAATTATAAGCTGCGAATTCGACTATGCATACTTGAAACATTTACCCCAATCAAGATCAAGAAAATAGGTTAAGCCAACCGATTTACTTATTTGCAGTAAATGATTAGCACAGTTAAAGTAACTTAGAAACTCGGTTGGCTTAACCCAGTTAGTTAATCGCTGCAACTGGTTGTTAGGTTAAACTAACTGAATGCAGTTAGTTATCATAACCCTTCAAAACAACCCACTGGATTTAACCTTTTCAGCTGGGTTGCTGTAACCTTGCACTTATTAAGCTGTATATTTACCAACTCACTCGGTTAGATCAACCTTTATTTTGGGTTACTAGGAACCCTTTATTTTTTTTCCGTGTATATTCCAGGATAACACCGGGAAAGTACCCTGAACGTTAGTAAAATTTTACCATGAGAAAAGTACTAACCAAGGGACGACAACTGTCAGATAGATATGTTGCGAAATTAGTTCACAGAGCCTGTCTAACTTACCAATGAAACGTGTTTCCGGTAAACCCTGATTTTTGTACATGCTGCTTTAGCATTGACTGATAATGGCCTGTGAAACCTATGTTTGACTATATATAGATTGTTAGATGACGTCGTAGAAATGTTTATTGGGACGAAGGACAACTAATATCTTATATTAATCGCTTAAACAATGATACCAGAAGACCTGAGTTTACACTTGAGTGTCGAGGCAAATTATAAGCTTACTTCAAGACGTGAAGTTTTACATGCAAACTCGGCACACCTAACTGTTTAACGATTCACAGATTAAGAGTAAGTTATTGCGTATGAAATAAATTATAGGTAATGAAAAGAGACTTCGGAAAAGATCGAAAGAATTAGGAAAAGCGTCTCTTGCTAGAGGATATAAGAGAAAAATGGTATATTAAATAATAAATGAACGTCCTAAACCAGTAGGCCAAAAGAAGAACAGAATGTGGAAAATAAGACTATCTCCCCACAAAATTACAACCCTAGCTATAAGAACAAAATGAACAAACTAATCCAAAATTCCTGGAAAGGAATCAAGATGGAATCTAACAGAGAAAACTGATGGGTGAAGAGGCTACAAGACTCCCGCTTCTTCGCTGAGACCAAAAAATTTGAAACATCTAAAGCAAGTAGTTTTCACCCTGAACGATTCACCAACTTACAAAACTTCAATCTAAAGAATTCTAACAGACGGAAAATAACTTAAAAATCATGCCAGAATATATGACCAAAAGTAAATCGACAAGCTTGGAAACGACCGTTTTGAGGAAAAAAATATGAACAAAACCACGAGATAAAAAGCTGCGAAAGGAAAGAGGAAATAAAAACCTCCAGGTTAATCAATTGAAGAATGGTGTTATAGAGTTCAGAGGAATTCTACACCATCAAGGAAACCAGAAAGAATTGGATATTTAACAAGGGAATGGGAAAGGATATTTACTTGATGTTAATCCAGTGCACGATAGAAACCTTGGTAAACTTTGTATTTTTGGAAAATTTTAGTAACTAATGACTTCGACCCGTCACGATTTCATCAGCTGTTAAGTTTCTAAAATCTACAACCAACCATGCCCCAGCCAGGATTTGAACCCAGAACCTTGGAGACGTTGGCCTGACGCCTCAGAACACACGACTAAGGCGATCGGCACCACTCCACGAGTCATAGGGACAGCACATCGTATATGAGTAGATATCCTTTAAAAGAACAAAGAAACTACGACTGGTACGTGTTGTGCATTGGTTACGCGCGGCCTTAAAGAGTTTGGACCTCGAGCTTGTAATATCAGCGGGTTTGCGTCAGAGACAAATGACTCTTCTGAGAGCACGACTTCTCTGGATTTGGCTCAGAGAATGAATAAATAAACTCTTAGATCCTCAGGAGACACAAAATAAATAATATCAATCGTCAAAATAACCATCCTACAATGCCTATCGAGCGCCAGCCAAATCTAATACAATTTAATATTCAAATTAGCTCCCAGTCCCCGGCTGATAGACAATCCGCACGACCCATCACAAAGATTACCTAACGGAAGCCAGATACCTGCTTCGCAGATACATAAATTACGGTTCGGTTGCGATGAAGTAGGATACGAACATAACAGAGCTGAAAATAACATAAATCAAACAATGCTGTTCAAAAAAGAAAAAAAAAGAAAAATAGAATCAACTTGCTTTATAATTGAGAGGTTTTGGGATCAAGCTTTTTTTTTTTTTTTACAGATGATACTCAAGTTTTCTGAGAGAGATTAAATAACACTTTTATTTACAGAAACGTTGCTTGCTCTGATTTTTGTTCAAAATTCTCTAGTGAAAATCATTGTGTGCTCCAAAATGTCTTGTTCATTCAAATCCACCCAAATTCCAATACCGAATTCCCCAACCCATGCGCAAAGCGGCAGTAGGCACTCTGACGTAAGGCGTCCCCCAACACACACCTACAAACTTCTCATGGAACATAAGCACACCTGCAAACCCATGTTTAAAATATATAGACTTCATACCGGTAGACTTATATAAAAACTCCGTTCATCACATTACATAAAACAAACATTACATCTTCCTGTAAACACGTGTTCTTTTGATTCACCGGGAGTAGCTTTCCTACTTTTCTTCCGTCCCTTGTCATGCAGATATTCCTCGCATCCACGTATGTTCTTTGCTTCGTCTTCGTATGCATCGAACTACGTACGAACAATTTGCAAATATCCTTCCAACCCTGCAATTATTTCTGTTGCTTCACAAACACATCAATATCTGTTGTTTGCAGTTTTTTATTGGCTGCCTCGAATCGCTCCATGAATTTGCCCAGATAGTACACATCAATGTAGACCAACTGTTGTAGTTTTTGACAGTAATAATCAGTATCACTGCAAGTTTGTAGCTTTTCATTGTTGTTATTTGCAATTTCATCCAAAGCTACACAAATTTCACTGTAGCTTGTGCAAAGTACTTTACACGCATCTGCACTTGCTGACCAACGAGTTGCTGATAAGTTTTTCAGAACAGTTGATTCTGGTTTCAAATGTTTTAGTAGAATTGCCCACCTTCTGCCTGAGGCTGGGGATAAGTTGTATAGGTGAATCTCAGAATCTGTTACCACTATTTCATCTGTAACTTCTTCCTGTTCAAACCGTCGTTTCTTTGACCAGCCATCGCAGCCGTTGACGTGGCGTTGGATTCTTGCTGGATACCATCCGCAACTGTATCATGTGCTGACCTGTTTGATGCGTTACCACTTTCCCCGCCACTAAAAATAGTTTCGAGTTTCGGATTTTCTTCAGTTGCTCTCTTTCGTTTTCCTCCTCCTCTCTCTGTTTAACTTGCGTCTTCCTGCGCCTGATAATTTCTTTCTTAAACCATTCATCCTGATTCAATCATCGACGTGACGTGAGCATAATAACGTGAACATGGAACTGGATAACACTGTGTATTTATTTGTTATGCGGGTGTAATTTAAACAAACAGACTGATACTGTGCAGTGCTGCCATCCTTTAAGTAATCCAAGTCGACAGCGCCCCCTGTTAAGTTTCTCCAACTGACAAGAATAGAGAGGAAGCGAATACGATATGTATATACAGGTGGGCACTTCGCTCTTCAGCAAATGAAATCGGTGCGTTTATTGCCATCAAAACTGCACAGCTTTTTAATGAATAAAGTACAAGTGTAATATTTGATTAGTGTTTCATTCTAAAATTGTAAAATAAGCCTATCAAGTGATTCTTGTAAACAAAGACCGATGTTCTTAATAACTGATTTTTTTTAAATATATTTTTTCTTGAGCGCCTCTTTAGCCCTGGCGTCCCTAGTTACGTGCTTACTGTGCCTGTGCGTTAATCCGCCACTGGACGTCATTTCGCTTATGAAATCGGTTACACATTTTAGTTAACTGTAACGGGTTATACTTAACACGACAATGAGGTTCCCCTTATTATTATGAGGCAAAAAATCAAAGATTTCAAAAAGTGAAACAAATTCCCTGCCAGCACCTATAGTGACGCAGTGCGATCTTTTGAACCGGCGGCGCACCGGACAAATGCCCGGTAGCCCGGTGGGCCAGTACCGTACGTGCCTGGCTGCACAGTTCACAACCAAAAACCAAACATGTGTTCTTATCTTTTGTATTGTTTAAGTTTCGGGACTAGCCCATGACTTATTTCTTGTAATGTTTTGCTTGACGAGTGGGCTTAATGATTCTTAATTAACATTTCCGTATGAGAAGGAATGTGAGGCAGTTCTTGAGATCTTGCAGAGAAGAAGATGTAGATTTTTGTTACATTAATTATTGGAAAACATGGCAGTGGGTACTTGTTTTGCACTTACAGTGCATTGAATTTGAAATGTGTTGCAGTGAGTATGAGTGGAGCAGTGTTAATCCAATCGGGGTAGCTTGAATGTGTTTCTTGTTGGTGGTGTGGTTGCTAGCTGTTGCAGGGCTTCATGTGGGCTGTGTCTAACCCGGTGCCAAAACATCGCCTTGAGTCTTCTTAAATGATCTTGTAACATTGGCATGTCTGTGTCCTCATGTAATTGCTTGATAGTTACAGTATAATGATGTCCAGTAATGAGTCGGAGGGCTCTATTTTGCGTTGTTTGTAGGTGCCTCGTGTAGGAGACGGCTGCCTGCAGTCAGGCTGGAGCTGCATACTGCATGTAAGCGCGGATCATCATCATATATATGTGTAATTTTGTTTTCATCTTGAGAGTTCACAACAGACAAGCAAATATCGAATTGTAGGCAGGGGCGTAACTAGGCTGGGGCAACCGGGACAGGGCCCCGGTACCCACGGGCTGAGGGAGCCCCGTCGGTTCTGTCGTGAATATACAGAAAACGTAAATGCGAAATTGAATCCATCAGAAAAAGTGTTTTTGGGGCAATGAAAAAATAAAATAGAATAAAATAAACCGTGGTATTGGTATGCTACTGGTGGTGTAATAGTGTAAGAATGGAGATGTGTTACCTTCCCCCACCTCCCTGCTTGACACATGATGTCAGTGTTTTTAGATCAAGACTGTCCCGAGACACAATGGAGTAATTGTGTTCCCCAATAATTGACGGCAAAGTGTTTCCTTACATATCAAAGTGCGGCGTTGGAACAATATTATTGTAAATAATTAACACGAAACCGTCGTCACCTTGTCGGCGGGATAGATCACGCTTGTCGCCAATCTGATATCTGCTAATTATGACTGTTCTCGGAAGGGCAGCTGAGTGGGGGTGGAGTTAGGAATGCTTGTGAAGGAAGGACTTTATTAAAACGTAGTTGTTGCCCTACGCACATGCCTAGTTTGCCTCCAACCCTGCCAGTTTCAATTGTATTAAGTTTAGAGAGGATAATAAAGGGGACTAAAAGACACGAAAATAATCTGACATGATGATTCAACTAAGTGGTACGGCAAAGCGTTGAAAGAAGAAAGGGTGAAGAAAAAATGAAGATTGATTCTTTTTTAGGACTGCTCGAGAAAATACGGCACATACGACGGGTGACTCCCCATTAGTTTCTTGTAAGTAAACTAATTATCGTTCTAATTGGGATAATTGATAGCTTATTTTGTTTTAATCTGAAGTGGAAATCAAAAGAACAAATAATGTTATTTCACTGAAGTTCTAATTGTTAGTACCATGAAA
>JAGDQP010043153.1:0-16310 GCA_022664845.1 Lepisma saccharinum
AGAGAGAGAGAGAGAAAATACAGTCACTGCATAGAAAAAGGGAAGAAGTTCATCGATTGAGAATCTTTGCTATCGAGTGTTGACACTAGGATTTTTTCACGGACAGTGTTACGGAGCCCCGGAGGAACCTTCGTGGAGCCCCAGGCCTCCGCAGAGCACACTTTGAGAACCACTGTCTTAGTAGAAACGTACGATGAAAGTGGTCTACAGGTAAACATAGAGAAAACAAAATACACGATAACAAGCCGAAAGACAGAGAATGACCGAAATAGTTACATAACAATTAAGAATGAGAACATAGAGAAAGTAAAGTAATTTAAATACTTGGGAGCATACGTAACAAGGAAAAACGAGGTAACGGGAGAACTAAAAAGTCGTTTGGTATCGCACAACGCATGCTTCTATTCAGTCCAGAAACTCATAACCTCGCGATTAATATCAAGGAAGTTGAAATTGAAAATATACAGGACAGTTATTCTTCCGGTAATACTTTGCGCTTGCGAAAGTTGGAGTATGAACCTTGCAGTTGAACATAAATTACATGTATTTGAAAATAAGGTTTTGAGAAAGATATACGGGACGATACGACTTGAGAATGGAGGAGACTACACAATGAAGAACTTCACGGACTGTACGACTCACACGATGTTGTAAGAATAATGAAATCACGACGGCTAAGATGAACAGGCCATGTAGTTCGTCGTTTTAGCCACTACGCTATGGAGATATGCATCGAGAAATAAGCGTGAATTATGCATTTCCTCAACTCAGCCATGGCATGTGGTAAGACAGATGGTATTTTGATTACAAAATAACTTTATGCAGGGAACACGTAGAAGTTTTTACGTAGCTTCTGATGTGTTTCCATTACATAGGCATTTTTGAACACACTCTTCCGAACGGTATAGGCCAATAGCTATGGCTATCGTGCAATGGCATCTTCAAATAGTAATATTTCTCTAAGCATCATATTTTAATCTGTCGTTTTTGGCATGTTTTCCCATTTAAATACAACACGTTTCTTAAATGTAAGGAACGGCATTGAACGAAATCCATAGCGTGCAATCATGACCAATATCCGCGTTATTTCGCCTCATAGTCTTGTGCTGCTAGGATAGGAATGTTTTGAAATTTCTTCAAGGAAACTTGTTTCCAGTCTGAGTATTTCACCTTGTAATTTATAACCACCACTTGTTAAACACTGTATTAGCTCATCAAACCAAAAATATTCTTGTTGAAAGTCCGCTATCCAGAGAAAACTTGCTAATTCCATATAAAATTCCTTCAATTTAATAAAAACTCTTAACTTTATTGTGAAAAGTCACAGCAAGAATTAAAGTTTCAATGTTCTAACAACGTCTTCCTCAGACGAAACACTGATCAACACTAACAGTTCATGAAAAGCACCAGAAGCATCCTTCTACACCATCAGCCAATCACGTCCTTTCCTTTTTATTATTTGTTTATTGGTTGCTTATTTATTTACATTTTTATTATATATATTATTTAATTATTTATTTATCTAAAATATTTTTTGTCTCTCGATTAAGTTTCCTTGTTGTTTTCTGTTAGAAGTTTGTTGTAACGGTCTAGTTATAGCGGTCTGTGAGCTAAAGACTGTGATTGGTTAAAATTTGTTCTGTTTTGCAAAGTAAATGAATTCTGGGACGTCATTGGCGGATGACGCAGAAAGGATCTCTTGGCATTCTGGTGCCTTTTATGATTTGTTGGTGTAGATTAGTGTTTTTCTGACGGAGATATTGTTAGGGCATTGAAACTGCAACGCTTGCTGTCTCTGTCTTTTTACGAAAACTTGAGTGTAGTGGTGTTGTCAGCCTGTTTTAATTAAATTAAGAATGAATACAAGATCTCAATATAATTATATCCACAAAATTCCTTCCTGCCAAAGAGCTATTTTATCTAGACTGTTACTCAAATGATCTTGTACGTATATAAGAAGAAGAAGAAGAAACATTATTATATCATCAAGGTAGGAGCTAATGATACACATGCAAAAGATAATTTATATGGAAGCCTTCCTCATTCTTTTTTTTTATTATTTTGCGTGCTCGCAAAAACCAACAACGTTCCATTTCTTCCTTCACTTTCTCTTGGAATCTCTCAAGCTGAAGGATGCATAGCTATTAGCACTAGAATTTATCAAATTTATGACGTCATAACGAAAAGCACAAAAAAAGGACGAGGAAGTTAATGTTAGGATGGCAACCTTCGTTATCTTACGTTTCCAGGCTGTAACTGCTGTTGTATGACGTCTATCTTTTGTGCAGAAAGAGAAGAAAAGAAAAGCTCGGAAAGAGAAGGTGTACTCTCCATAAGAATTCATAATTTTAACCATTTCTAGTTTTACATCGAAGAAAGTAGATTTTGAGAAGAAAAAATAGGAAGAACAGAAGTAAGAGGAGAAATTTAGGAGTTATAAGAAAATGGAATGGAATGTATCTCAAATAGTAGAAGATGAGAGAAGGAATTTTAAGACGGGAGACAGAGAGATAAATAGAGAAAGCGTGTCGAGAGATAAACGAAACATCATCAAATGTAACGACAGAAGAACCTCTACAAATGTATCTGTTATTAACTGTAGATAATGGCTTATGATACCAAGATGTTGATTGTAATCATGTAGCTGTTACGATTCGAAATTTAAAGAAAATCTCAACAGCGTTATCGCTTAATGAGATTCGTTGGCTTGCCCCTTGATAAGAGAACACGTTGTGTACGTATTTTGAAAGCGGCTTTCTTGGTAAACCTACCACCAGGATATCACTAATAACAAACATCACAGACTTTTATTTTAATGGAATCGTACTTAGGTCTTGTTGGCTTGTTATCAGTAAAAAGTTATGAATGTTAAAAAAGGTAGTTAGTTACAGTATGGACATTTTATCAGCGTCTTCTTCAGATTAATCACTTCTGTAAACGTCACATTACTAAATACTTGAGGAGATCATATCATTGTAGTCTAGATCCACCAATACTGATTAGAAAAGAAAAATGTGAATTTTTATTGGTGGATTCAGATAATGATAGGATGATTTTATCATAAGTATTTATGTCGGGGAAAAATTTGTAAATTCTTTTCAGAAGTGGTTAGCGTGAAGAAGATCTTAATATAGTGTCGAAGCTGTAACGTTTATACTGTGATTTTTGAATCAGAGAACTGATTCCCTTCTGTTTTCTGTACAAGTTCTCTTAAGTTATAAAATTCTTTCCTCATACTGCAGCACAGTTGACTGAGTAGGAGAAACAACGTTCACAATCTCTCACTGCTTTGGTCTTACATCGCTATTTCAGCGAAACAAACTTTTCCCTCTGTCAAATCAGGCAACTGCCGTGATAGTACCTACAAACTAGTCTCTGTCAGACTATTTTCTAATATCCTTTCCATCACCCTGTCAAGGTCTGAGTCTTAGATGCATAAAGGCCCTAAAAGCACATGTGAGGTCTACGGGAATTACTCCCAATCACTGTGTAATATCACTGTGAATGAAGGTGAACGATCACAATTTAACCTGTGAGTGATAAATCACTATTTTTTGCTCATAATTAGCTTCATACTGAATGATTCTTTCCTACACAGTTTGCGTCTTGCAGTGCTAAATATTGCACTGTGTGTAGAAGAGTCATACAACAACGTCACTTGCGTGTTTTAGATGAGTAGGTGCAACCTGACTCCCTGTTTCATGCAGAATGTTGCGGTGTAAGTCGTTAGGTGTGTGTGTGTGGTTCTCAACAAGAAAAATAATGAGTAATAATAAAATATGTATCTTCCAGATTTCAAAGCAGGAATTCTTAAAACAAAGAAAGTATTTATACCAAAATAATTTCTATAATTTACGTCATTACTTTACTTATCTACATTATTATTAGAAAACTAAATATGAAGTCACTTTTCATTGTGACATAAACTAACCGTGGCTTTAATGAAGTGCTTCATACAAATCCAATAAAAGCAAGATTATATGTATTTCTATTGTTATTAACCATTTTAAATGTTTTATGTTTTTAAATAATATTAATTTATTTCTGTTATTTTAAGACCCTATTTTTAATTATTTTCGACCTGGGCCATGGATGATTAAAGGAAATAAATAAACTCAATTTAATTATAATTATTTTCATGTGGTAGTTTTAATAAAAGATCAATAAAGAAAAATAATAATTTGTGAATTAATGCATTTTCATCATCTGAATTTATTTTCAGACGCATCATTGATGTCATATTGACTTTTCAGTAATAATACACACGAAATGATAGATATTTTTTAGAATATTCTTAATGAGTGCAATATATATTCCGTTTTTCAATGCATTTGAAAAGTTCATTTTCATGCCAATGATTATATTCAGTTATAGGAATGAGAGTGTAATCAACAAGAATGTAATTAACAAAACAGAGAATAAAACAATAAAAGTGTTAAATTGTGATCTCACCTCATATCGCTCTCTCTCTCTCTCTCTCTCTCTCTTTCTCTCTCTCTCTCTCTCTAAATGTGTATGCCTGGGTGTCTGTGTAAGTGTGTGTGTGTTTTACTCATACTTTTTAAAGAAGAATAAAGCGAGTATCGAAGCAATGGATTAATTGCGACGTTACTCAAAACTGAAAGTTTCTTTTATTTATATTGAACTGAAACAAAATGGTTAAGTATATTTTTCTTCCAGACATAGTAAATGAATCGTATATTTTTGAAAGAGCAATAGTCCACAATTGGGTTATTTTTAGTTTTGCAGTGCTACAGAAAATGCAATGATCTCCAATGAATGCGGCTACTTGTTCGCTCTGTACAGGAACTCTCTCACGGTTACTTTGAATCTGACTCCAACTTTCCTCTCTTCATCTGTCCTTACGTAGAAACTTGTCTTTCTGACGAATATGTTATATTTTCTGAGGGGGGATAAGCTTTAGTTTAAAAAAGTTTAGAACCTTGATTATTTATCGACTTTTTTAATTTAGAAAAGAAACTATCTGAGGTTACTTTCAGTTACATTGTAAATTACTTTTGTGTTAAAGCTTTTTTTTCTGACTGGAGTTACAGATCTCCCTCCGGGCGCCTCCCCAGGTGACGGATAAGGGAATGCTGACCAGACATGGTGGGTACCGGAAATATTTCCGGGCGAACCAACACCAGTACAGCTGTCTTGTAGTTAGTAGAGGGATCTACAAAGGGTAGGGAAAGATAACCCCGAACAAAAATATCATGGTGACGGGAAGCAGCCTCACCATTACCACTCTGAGGCTGAAGATGAATGACATTGCCAAGGCACAGACATGGACAGAGGACGACATCTTTACTGCAATTCTCCTGGAGATATAGTTGTCTAGGATAGAATCCAATGGCGAACGTTTGTTACTGCGGCGATGAACTCGCGAGTTTCGTTAGCCATATAGTTAGTTAATTAGTTAAAGCTTTTTCTACAGTGATTAGTTGTCCGTTATAATAGCAAAGGATTATTTTCAGGTAGGTAGACCATTGTAACTTTATGCTATTGATAGGTTTGCGGGTCTCCAAGAAAGTGACAGCCTCTCATAAAGTTCTAAGTCATATAAAATTATCGATATTTCTGTAACATAACCGATTTCTGTATCATATAAGAGCAACGGATGAAAATAATCAGATCGAGAGCTCAAAATGGTTGAAGAAAGTTTATGGTCTTCGTGAATTTAATGGACAACTTTTCTAACACATCTCTATATTCTACAAATCGTATCAACAAGGACATTTAGTTTTCCTATTTCCTTGTAAACATACATTGCTTAGAAGAGATGTTAGACCTTCTGCCTAAATTAACCATAATTCTATTCGTTTGGAGAATTCATTGTATTGTGTTACATAAAATGCAAATGTAAGTCCTAGTAATGAAATATACTAAATTGCTTGCTTTATTAGGTAAATTAAAAGATAAATTAGGATACGAGTTGATTAAGGAAAGACGAATGAATTCAATCAAACGAACAAAAGCATCTATGACTGAATTTATGTGAATTAAATTAACAATTATTGAAGGAAAATAGATAAGAATTTTCAGCTCTACAAATGCAAAAATGGTATGCTGGTTATTTATGAGAGCAAGTGGTGTTGAAACGAGACATTTAAACAAAAAAACAAAATGCTTTGGTAATAAACGTTCACAACACGCACGTCCGTAATTCATTTTTACACTAAAAAAAAATTATCTCATTACCTATTCTCTGCATGCCGGCGTGTTTGTGGGTAACACCTGTTTCCGAGGTATCAATATACACAAACGCGCCTCTCGCTTTGTATGTGTGAATGCATGCATGTGTGTTTGTGTACGTGTTTTTTTTTTTTTTATTTTCTGCTTGCAATATTCATGTCAAAACAAACAAATTGCATTTTAGAAGATACGTCGTATACTAAAAATAGAGTGAAACGAGTGTTCATTTTAAATTGATGAAATAAGAGGAGAGAACAAGAGAAAGACTTCAGCGACAGATAAAATACAAAAGAGATGAGTCAATATGTCTTATGATCTAACTATATACGAAGTATCTCTTTGAAATGTAGGAATATTAAATTTCTACATTTGAATTCTCCAATGTTTAAAACAAAAGTCAAGGAAATGAAATTTCAGGAGAGCTTAAAACGTTGAAACTTAAATTGTATTCTCTAAAATGAAAGATCACATTCCTGATTCTGTTACCACTGAGTCTAACTATTGAACATATTTTTCCAGAATCGTAAGTAACAAAAAAACTTAAAGGTTTTGTGACTTATTGCGAAATGTTAAAATGTGACTTGGTTCTTTCTGAAACAGTGTTAAATAAATAGGAAGCAATGTTAATGAAATTATGTTCAAGTGAATGCAATAGTAGAATCTTGATTCAAAATTAAACAAATCGAAGTACAAATGCCTATGTAGATAGTTTTATAATTATAACAAAATAATATGATTTATGCTTGCTAATAAATTATATTTTTCTGCTTGAAACCTTCCACCTTCTTGAACTTGTTTTACTTTTTTGGCCAAGCCAGTATTTTGCCATAAAAGTTTTTTGTCAGGGTTGTGACGTACACATTGATACACTCTTTTCTAAATCTTGTATCTTCTTAGCGCTGATAGGCACTTTACCAGAATTATGCTTTTTCAACTAGGAAAATAATGGGTTTGCACAAAAGCTTGGGAATATAATTAACAACATTTATTGTGTTAGTTTTAGCAGTGGATTAACAAAAAGGACTATCAGAACGTGGATGTAAGGCTTGAACCCACAGAACGATGGTAAACAAAGTTGAAAATTTTATGTGCACACTTAAGTCCCTGGATGATTGGCTAATCGAAAGAACAAATATAATTTACACTTTCGTACAATAAATCAAGTCAACTTCAGAAGCAACATTTACAGACTTCCTAGGCACGTACACAGCTGTTACCTATCAAGAACATCTCGGCTTAATTCATACATCGAATCAGCAATGAATCAAACATTATAACAAATACATCGTTAAAAAGAATGAAGGAAATTACTTCACATGGTACACATGGAACTATTAATCTGAGTGAAATGAATTACAATGATCGAACGGTCATTCGTAGTTCCTTTTAACATAGTTTGATGGAACATACTCTCTTTATGAATTTTATTTATGGCATTTAGGCATCTAAGGCTCAGGCCGGGATAGGGGAAGGGAAAGAATTCGAGATGATGTCGATCAAGACCTATGTTGAAGGTGCCATCCAGGCATTTGTCTGGTTTAACTAAGGAAAAACCTTTAGAAAACTTCAGTCAACATGGTCGACCGCTGCAATCGAACCCACGACCTCCCGAATGCTACGCCAACACTCTACCACTTTTTTACTTTGACTCCACGTGGGCTGTTTTTGTCTTGTGTCTTGACTGTACTGTACTTGTATTCTGGTCACTACTGTCGAGTTAAAACACAAACATACACGCCCGAGGTGGAACTCGAACCCACGATCCTTCAGTCGACAAACTACCGCACTAGACCGCTCGACCATCTGGATCGACACTGTGCTACGGCGGCTCGATAACATGCTCTCTTGTATATACTGAAGACGAAAAAGAAAAAAAACGGGATATTTGGACATAGTTTCTTTTAACATTTGAAGAGTTACTGTAATTAATAACACTTATGTTAAACATTTTTTACATATCGTTCTTAAATTTCTCTTGATTTTGTAATAAAGAAATTGCAAGTAATTTGGATAAAAAAATCAATGCTTTTTGAACACTAAGTTTTTCTTAATTAAATTTTTAACACTTATTCTACATATTTTTGCACAATATATTGCGATAAACATATACTAACTTATTTTAGCACCAATGTTTTTATATATAGTAAGAAAGATGGCGAATATACACTTAGATCATTCAAAATGGCCGACGAACTTTTGGGATTAAAAACTTTAATAAATTGGCAATAGTGAAGTAAAATACTTAACAATCTGAACAAGTGAAATGTTCATTTTTAATCTATATTAAATAACAGTTCAGTGTTATTATAATGTGCAATTCTTACGTCAGTAACACATTAATATCAGCCATTATCAATATCTCAAGATCTACGATTCGTGTATCCGATATCAATCAATATCGAATGACAAACAAATTTGCCGATACAGTCGATATCGGGGATGGACACCGATCGATATTGGGGATCGCTATTAGAAAGCACCATCTTTCATTGAGAGAAAGTTACAGTTTTAATAAATCGGAATTTCGTATATTTTCACAGTAGTTTAAGAAATAGTGCGAAAGCACCAACAAAGGAAGGTTGGAGCCTTACAACACTAGGAACGGCCTTATAAATCAATCTTCCTCGTGCTCCGCTTATAACAAAACTTTAACGTCTTTGTTCTTTGTTGATTGATTGAATTGTTATTAACGTTGTTAATGAGCTGATGACTTTCTATGGACAGGACCTACAGGTTTGTGGTAATGTAGGCTACGTTCAATTGTTCCTGATGGTAATTGAACCCGTGACGACGAGCACAGAAAGCAAGCGCAATAACTTCTTGGGAACTCCGATCTCTCTAGTTCAGGTTACTTAAATAATATTTATAGGCCAGAAAGACAACTAGGGCCTAGGTTTGTTATGTCTAAGGGGCAATGTCCCTTAGCGAACTAACTTCCGGGGTAGGGAAGAGAAAGGTAGTGAACCGGCTTCGCCGAAGAATTCGTGAAAACCCACAGTATATATGATCAACAGAAGGGGCTCGATCCTGCGTACTTTCTCAGTGGTAATCTGAATATCGTGAATATAACTGTTAGACTACGAAGGCTGTATTATGTTGTTACATCCCGGTTTGTGGTTATTTACTGTCTTGGATGAAAATACTCAAAACTTTTGATAATGAGCAACTGCCTACACGGTGAAAAAATTCCGAAATATTTTTGGAAAACGCTAGACAACCAAAGCTACCTGGACATTTCCAGTAACTTAGCTAATAAAAAACAGCCAGCATTTAATTTCCACCAATACTTGGAACAAGAGAAAAAGAAGAATCTGATGCGAAATCTGAACACGGGTGGCTTAATTACAAGCTCAGCGTCTTACTGGCTGGACTTAACTGCTAGTCATAAGAAACACTAGATCCAAACACTATAGAGAGTCAGAAATACGTTGCCCGAACCGCGAACGCCATGTTTTAATAGGTTTTCTATTTGGCGATTAGGGATCAGAATCCCCATTCGTTGAAAATTTGTTCCACAAGTATGAAAGAGAGCGATTAGCGGCAGCAAACACTTGACCAGCTTAAGTATATTGTTACAGCAAGGAAGTCTTTTACGTTTATGCGCACGTGTACAAGTAACACTATAATTGAAAACTAAGACCTTTCAATAAGATAAAAAAAAACAGTCAGTGCTTTTTGAGGATTACTGTCAATAACTACAACTGTATATCCCTCTTAAACTTTACAAAGATCTTTCCCAAAATCTGTAGTGTTTACATATCTTAATATTGTATTTTCTAAAAGTCAATAGCAACAACACGATCATAATTTCCCTACAACTTTCTCAAACATACTTTTTTCACATTGTCACGTTGTTACTAGAACCTACAAAAAGCCAAGTTTGAGTTGCTCAAGTGGAAAAGGTATCCATTACCAGACATTACTTTTAGTTTTATGTTTGCCTGTTTCATATGCAACCAGTCCTTCACTACTTCGAGAAGGGTTGCTTAGAAGGTAGGGGTTAAATTATATACTTCATTGAAGTAGGAATCCAGTCTTTGTAGACTAGGCTTCTTCCTTTCTAGGTTTCAGAGGCAAAGCTGTAAGTATTTCAGTAAACTACAGAATCCTTATATCCCTGATCTGTGTGTCTGTCCGCTCGTCAATCTGTCGACAACTTTCAGTTCAAGTAACGCTGATTTTATGTTGATAAAAACATTAAATGTTTACTACTAGTTCAACAGATGATTCAACGGAATTGAATTGATGAGGAGTGCAACAGTGGTATAACCTACTTTTTGGAGCAACTGATAAAACGAAGCAGAAAGTTAGAAAGTTGCCGAAGACTTCAGTTGAAGGTACCATCGCGACATTTGCCTAGTGTGACTAAGAAAAACCGACAAACATCTCAGATTGCCTGCTGGTGGTATCGAATCCAGGACCTCCCAAATGCGAAACAAATGCTTTACTAACTGAGCTACGGCCATTAATCCAACGAATACCGTTACTTAAACGTTTATTAGTTGAAACAATTTTGAATACAAGGACGAAGCGGTGGTAGCTCATTTGAAAGAGCATTGGCTTAGTGTTTATTCAGAAGAGCCTGAAAACGACCTTTCACAAGTTCTTCATCAGTCACACCATGTAAATGTCGTAATGGTAACTACAAAACTTGGTACTGGCCGACTATCTTCAATTTTCCTTTTCCCTGCTCTATCCCACCCTGACCCTGAGATGCCTCAAAGTCATAAATAAATTCAATTCAATTCAATTTCAATGCAAGGTGGACATTGAACGGTATTAACAACATGTGAGCTACTGGAATGGTTATGGAAAACAGTAAAACAAGAAAATTAATACGTTACCTTACTTTCCTTTAAATCAACTTAAAGAAACTAATTATCCATTCAATGCACTTGCACTATTTTCACAAGAGACACGAATGTAGTCAGAACAGAGATCTGCTGTGTAAAACACACTAAAACAACAATAGACGCACAAAACTACGAGAGAGTATCTTTCACAACCAGAACCACAATCTGACGAGAGTTACAATAAAATTAACCAAGAGAACACAATCGAAATAAGAAAAAAGTTAATCAACAATCACAAGCACGTATATTTATATAAGTGTGTTTGTGTCGGACTGAAAAGATTGTGTCCGACACAGAATACGCGCGGAGACTGTGACACACTGCACTAGTAGAAAGAGAAATGGAGGGGGGAGGGAGGGGAAGACTCGCAAAGTTAGCAGGTAAGCAGGACAGAATTATCTTTTTCTATGCCAACCTTGTAAAGCTCAGGGAGTGTAGCAAGACATTGTGCAGGGCATTTCAGGGTTGCCCAGTTGTTGTTTTGGCAGAGATTTCTTTTCGTTTGGAAGAAAATATTCACTGGCGACGACCCCCTCTTGTGTTCTAGGTCTTTCTGTCTTTTGTACAACTTGAAACAAATGTTTTGTTAACGTTATAAACAAACGTTAAATACAAGCAGATGACTTTGAACTCTTAAGATGTAATGTAAATGTTACTCTGTTAACAATCAACGATAAACCTTTACTTCATCTAATATCAGAACATAGAAACACGTCATGTACAAAATGTCATCTTTGCAATTGAATTGGGCATTGTTATACGTAGGCAACAGACACTCTCAGAAGATATTGGCAGAGCAGTAATTTTGTACAATGCCTAAGGCCAGAATGTTATAAGGGAGGAGAACAACATCTTAGAGATGTTCCGCTTAAGAGTTTGCGCTACCTTTCAGGCCTATTTCTTTGTAAGTTTTCTCGCTTTACTCCAATTATTTTTTTTCATGGAGAAAACAAATTTGTAGTGGGAATGCTATTATTATATGGTACAATTAGCTATAAAATTTTTAGTGAAGACTAATTTGTTTAATTAAATTTCGGTTAATGAACATTTAAAGAAGATTTAAACTAAACTGTGAAAACTAATTGAAGTAGGGTAATTCCGGGAGAGTCGCCGCATACGGTATACACTGCGCACTCTCCTTAGTTTTGGGAATTGTCAACAGAGTATGGTCGAATGCGAAACGCAGGAGCGCAATAGACGTGAGAGGAAAAGTAAAGTTGTGTGCGTGTGTGTTTCCTTTTACACATTGTACGACGCATTAACTGAGATAAGTTTGATATTTTTCCTTCATATGTTTTTTTTCACCTTACAGTAAATTCATATTTGACGGTAAAGTACTACATTATTATGAGTTTGTGTGGTTTACAACAACAGCAAGTTCGGTTCAAAATGTTGTCAGCCTAGTTTAGCCATCTTGGTCCTCAAGATCAATAAGTTACGAAGTGCGGCGTCTCGCCCAAAGTATACGGGATAGACGCCGCCATGAAATCCGGTACACATGCCGCACTTTTCTCATAAGGGACACACGTCGCACAGAATGAATGGTTTGAGATGAATTATGAAACATTGTTAGTGAAGTTATAAATACGTTATGGTGTCTATGAAAACTAAACACACTTGTTTATGCGTTTGTTATTTTGTGCCTACTTAATTAGTTGTGGTTATTTTAAACAATAACTATGAAAATAGTAAACTTTCATTAATTTTCATCCTTATTATTGTTAGGCCTAATTGAAAATACCGGTATGTTACAAAAGAAAAGCAGGGGTGAAAGCAGGGTCCCTGTGGACAGTGGAACTCAGAGAGTTTAAAAGAAGCAATTGCAAGGATACATGAAGGAGACATTTCATAGCCTAAGTTATTGACTTCTTTTTTTGTTTTTCGTTTTGTAAGAATACGTTTTGAATTCTACTCAACCTGGTCTCAACTTAGCCTATTGCTACTGTCTTATTTTTCAACTTGTATTTTTCAGTTAAAATAGGTGCTGAACATAGTCCATGATTTTTTAACTTTTATTTCTCCCTTACATTGTAACATAGTAGGTACTCTACAGTCAACATTAGACAAATAATAAAAACCAAACTATCAAGTAGTCCTACATAGCTTAATTTGGTCCCAACTTCCATAATGTGACAGGTTGTTTACAGAAGGCAATTGGAACACCAGTCTTGGTAGAGAAATCACTTTTAGTCTGGTATTATGATATGCGGCGTATCATTCTTATAGGTGCGGCGTCCCACCCAAATGATTTATAAAAAAATTCTAAAATCTAAGTGATGGGTGATTAGACTATAAGCTTTGGTGTGCTTGTCAGGAATATCATTGGTCACCATAATAATTAGGTGTCTTTATTTTAGGCACATCATGGGACTTAGAATAATCATTTAAAACAAATGTGCGCAATGTCACCCTGATTTACCCTATGCCCTCGAAAAATATTGTATGTTTTCACATCAGCAGATTCTGTCTGTAATATTAATAATAATGCTGATAATCAGGGGTATTATGTTTCAAAACTCGATAGCTATGTAAATTTTTTTTTGTAGAAGACGTATTTTTTATCTAACAAGAAAAGCACGAGTCCAAGAAATCCTGAAATTGTGTTCAATATTGGTCCCTAGAGCACTAATTTGATCGTGTGTTTGTATAATTTCCGGATTTCTAAGGTTCGTGCTGTTTAATACGTTTTTGTTGATTTGGAAAATTTGTCCGAATCAAAGTATATCTGGGATATTGAAGTTTATAACACTAGCCCAGTTATAGTATTCTATTATCAAAACCATCAAGATAGTAATTAATGATTGTGATTGATGACAAAATAGAAAACAGAAAGAGAAAGAACTAAATGAAATGAAAACAGAAAATGAGAATATGAAAAGGATTTCAAAATTTCATTCATAAAGTTACTTTCTACACATATATCTGTGTTTATGATGATCTTACTGACACTATTATACGAAGAACTTATTCTGCATATAGGAAACTAAGCAGATACACTTCTTCATTTTACTAACTAGTTGGAAATATTGGATATGGTTAATGTGGACACATTTTAATGTTTGGCGACCTATCTGACAGTGGCATAAGGATGTGTCTGAACAGATGCATTCAGAGCATCGTTATTCATAAGACAAGGTCGACTTCGGCTCTCCTCATTTTGTAGGCTTGTGTCAACGGAACCGAATTTTTCAAACCACCAACGAATAGAATTTACTATGTTACGTCCACACCTCGACTACATTACGGCATATTGAGCCGAATTACGACCATTTTGAAATCTTGAAGCAGAATTATTCATAGCTCACTCCATCCTAACATGTACAGGCTACCCTAAAACGACCAGCAACAACCAAAGATAGGCGTTTTATGGCATGTAGATGGCGTCTTGAGTAACTCGCTAACTCGTATGACTAGCGCTCCGGTTAGGCTGTTAATATGTGGGCGAAGTTTAATATTGCATCTGTGAAAATATGCCAAAGTTTTCTGAACAACTTTGTAAATTTTGCACGACCAAGTAATAACACTACAGATACACTACAAGTAATAACACTAAACACTCTTACGATCATAACCGATCGACTTGCGGTAACAGGTAAGCGATCAGTCTACTGAAGGAAGTTATACACTCTTCTTTTTATGATAAAAATCATTTACAAACTGTCGGCGACATGAAGCACGAACCACCCAGTATCGTTGAATGATGTAGAACCAAAACTCTTAATTATTTAAGATTAGATTAGATGAAACAAGAATCAAATTAGTGGAAGCAATCTAAGTAATTTCTAAAAGTATGCAGAAAAACGTCTATTAAGTGAAAAACGCCACACAATCAAAGTCGAAGAGGTCCTTTATTTAACTTCAGGAGGTTATCGCATGATGGACACTGCATTGGAATAACAATAAAGTAAAGCTGAACTAAGAGAGAGCACGAGAGATACACTTCGTGTGCAATTATTTTCTAAGGATTGGTTTTAGGGCTGTGGCTAAGAGCACGTCTGACGTTGGCCTTTGACAGCGTTTGGGTACTCATCAACAATTTCTTTTACAATTGGGCAATGTATAATAGAAAGTGACGTTATTATTGATTTTTGTTTCATGCTTCACGTCTATCCCGACGACTGATACAGTGACAATACCTCCGAACCGTGGCAATAGTTTCATTTTGCAATCAACACATAATGTTAAATTCTGAGGAAGGTATCATGCTTCACTCATTTCTTGCCTTAAAAAAAGGGAAGATACTGATTTTATTCAACTGTTGATTTAAACGTCAAGGACAATAAATGGGGCGTCGATATAAGGGAACTAAATGAAATATAGAAGAACCCTTAAAATACAGAGTTACTACAAATGATTCATCGGATTTCGAAATATTGTATTTTCAAAAGTATTATACACACAATAATGACTGATACTTGAAAAAAAGCGGAAACTCACCAAGGTTTCCTCACTCACACAAATATTCTGTGTGTTCCCTCTTGGTCACACGACACACTTCCAAGCAGAAATCAAATTTTGTCCATACCTTTTGTAACCTTCCACTGTCAATGGTCATCACAGGAGCACTGATGCGTTCCATAAGCTCTACCAGTGTTGTTGACTATGATGAAACGTAAACACTGTCCTTAACATACCCCCGAAGAAAGAAGTCACACGACGTCAGATCAGGAGACCTGGGGAACAATGCTAACAAAACAACATGCACATACCAACGATAGGGGAACTCGTGTCGCAAGCTGGTGCCACTTAGTGGACCCCTGCTGTCACCTGATTTGTCACATGAAAACGTTCTGAGTTTCCGCTTCTTTTCATGTGTTAGTTATTATTGTATGTATAAAACTTTTGAAAATATAGTACTTCAAAATCCTATGAATCATTTATAGTAACCCTGTATTATAAATTGACCTACAGGTGCATAAACTACGGGATAAGGAACAGTAGATCTACTGCAAAGCAAACTGTTCAGAGGTGAGTGATTCGATTTAGCTGATACTATTGTATTTTCTCTGGTGGCTACTTTGTGTAGTATTATACTTTAAATAACTTTACGACACTGCTACCTTACGTGACTACCACCATCTACAACATTTTAAATTAAAACAAGCTGACAAGGCTACCACACTTAACTTTATTATAAAAACACACAACAAGCGTAACAGTTTCGATGTTCTAATAACATCTTCCTCAGACGATACATTGATACACACTACCAGTTCATAAAAGTACCAGAAGGCCCAGAGATCCTTTCCACGTCATCCGCCA
>JAGDQP010043155.1:4568-16309 GCA_022664845.1 Lepisma saccharinum
CTCTGATACGAAACTCTTTGGGCTAGGTGAACCGATGAGAATTTGCCTTTGCCCCCCATCGAATGAAGATGAATGTCAAGGGATATGATCTACAGTTTTACATGGACGCCGAATGACTTGTATCCTCATCTGGAATCGAATCCGGGACTTCACTTTTAAGCAAATGTCGTTTTTATCAAATACCTCTTTGGTTCACCGAATTTCACGCCATTTTATTTCAATTTTTGGACTCATCAGCAAGACAGTATAAGGTGAAAAATAAAGTACCTACATTATAGTGAAAAATCTACGGACTATACTATCGCCAGCAACAGATTCAAGTATAACCGCGCCGATGTTGAACCCAATATGCTTCGCAGGATCCATAAGGATTTGAAAAAAATACTGGGTTTGATTGTCCGTCCAAATGTAGACACAAGCTGTAGAAGTAAAATCCCAATATTGAGCATCCATATCTCCTAAATGAATAAAGGTAGATAAAAACTGACTTGAGATTTAGATTTCTTGAGACAAGCTAGCCTAAAACGATATGTCACATGATCCAGTTTTCTATCACAAATTCTCGAGCAAATTCCAAAAGATGGCTGCCGTGATTCTCATCTCCCGCATGTGGTAGCGCTGCATCCACGTTACTTTTATTTAATATTTTGTCTCACTTCCTTCACGCGTTTACGACTTACAATGTTGTTCCCAGTCTTTTGTACTATACAGTAATCGAGTAATTATTCGCCCTTTCTGATTCCAGCGTATCACATTCTTCAGGAAAAATATATTTTCACACCAGAATTTTTGTTCACATTCCCTTGTCAGTGAAACTTTTCCAAAGAGATATATAAATCGTCAAAATTGGACGCGCGTGGCTGAAGCCTAATAGGAGTATATGCGGATAGGTCCACCTCACTTGTTTTAGTAACATTCCTCTCAATTTTGGTAACTTAACAATTTGGTTAAATTCATTGACATTAACGTAAACCTAATACTAATATAAGTACAGCTACTTGCAGACTATATCAATATTATTGAGTGAAATTCAAAGTGCACTTTCAAGGGCTTCCAGAGAGGTGTAAGAGACATTGATTTATTTTTTAAAAAAGTAATCAACTTTTATTTATAATAAGAAATAAGTGTAACACAAAATATTCGTCTTTCGTACAAAGACACATTAACTTTTCATATGTATTTGTATAACGTATGAATGTGTTATGTAAGACGTTTGTCTTTCATGTCTTATATAAATGATGAACGCGATCCTTTTTCTTTAAAACCTTCAATGACACGTGTATCCCTTGGCTTCATAAGCCGTGTGTATGCTATTATTTTTTTTATATGTGCTTGCTTTCAAAAGTTGCAACATTCCTAATACCATTCTTGAACATTTTATCTCTATGTCTTCATATCTTCACGCAGGAAAGAACACACATACAAAAAAAACTGCATGTAATATTCTTCTTTGAAGTGGAAGCTAGACTAGCTGAAGTACCAACTCGACTCAAGTATTTTAAGTATATCCCGCTACTTCAAATTTTCGTAGTACTGGAGATTTTTTTTTATTGTGGTACAAAACCCCAAAAAATGAAAGACTTGAGAAATATGAAAATAAAATTAATTCCACTTCAAACCTTTTGTTTATAAACACAAAATCTCTCCTCTCTACCACCTCTCTATCTATTTTCTTTCGCTATTCATCTTCAGTTTCACTTTGTGTTTGATGTTTTATTAATAAGACAAATGGTAATACCTCAAGGCACAATATTTCTTCTCTCGCTACTTCTTTCATTTCAAAATTCTTTCTTGAATAGATCTAAGACTGACGTCGTATATATTAGATATTTGTTTTGATTACTCTATTTTAATTTCACATTTACACACTGCTCGAGAAATGAAAGAAAACTGTCTGGCTTCCGAAAATAGAGTAGATGACCTAAAGGAATTGTGTACGCTGATTACAAATAAAATATTTTCCCTCCTTCACACTAGACAGTAAAAAACGGTCGTCTGTTAAAATTGAGAGGAAAAGTTCTTATCTGCGCATCGAGAAAGAGTTTTCTTAAAAATGAGATACCAATCTGATATCTCATTCCAAGAAAACTGATTTCGGTGCACAGATAAGACCTTTTATCTCTTGATGTTAAATGACGACCATTTTTGATTGTATATATCCTTATCTAAATACCACAATATGAACACATTATTTAATTGTGTAATGAAATAAAATGATACTCATTGTGTCATATGAAAATAATTCCAAGTAGAACATACACACGACGACAAGCTTCTGCGTCTCCTATAATGAGTCAGGTGTATACAGGGCGAGAGAAAAAGTAATTTCATCCCTAAAAATTAGAAAAATGTAAAAATAATGGTTTATTTAAGATATCACTATAAACGAAATGTTTATATCAGCTTATCTCATAAGCAATGTTGTATTTTTGCACAGTGCGGAAAAGAACGATAACGTACATGGAACACTACCGTTAGCCAGGAAAATAGTCTCCAACGCACCTCACAACACTCTGCCACCTATCAACCAGTTGTTGAATGCCTCTCTGAAAGAAGTCACCGGTTTTGGAGGCAAAGAACGGAGTCATTGTTCGTCGCCCACATTCCTCGAACTTAGCACAGGTCCCTTTCGCCGTGTACGGGCGCGCGTTGTCACCGTAGATGAGTACACCATTGCGATTAATCAGAGCAGGACGTTTCTTCAACAATGCAGTCCGTAGTCGTTCAAGCTGTTGATAGTGGACATCTGCATTGATGGTCTGGTTACGTGGCAAAAGCTCAAAATGGGTTGTCGCACGGATATCAAATCAAAGACTCAACATCACTTTGCAGGGGTGTAGATCCTGTTTTGGTACAGTTCCTCCTTTGGGTACTCACTGCCGTTTCCATTTAATGTTATGATAGAGGACCAACTTTACATCCTCTGTCACCATTCTGTCTAGAAATGACTGGTGAGCTTTCGACAGAGGACGATAAGCGATAAAGGGGAACATACCCAATGTTTTGCAGAGGACGATAAAAGGTTGAATGAATGACGTGGAGTTTGATGGCCAGTTCTTCAACAGTTTGCATTGGATTTGCCTCCACCACTGCTCTCAGTGCATCTTTGTTTAACTGCACAAGTCTACCTTCTCTTGGCTTATTGGTGAGGCTGGTGCCCCAGACACTGACACCTCTGGAACCATATCTGGCACTTTCGTACATCCATAGTACCCTGGCCATATACGGCCTTGATGTTTCGTGCTGCTGCACTGGCTAGATGTACCTGGTGAAATTCATACAGCATGCTATATGTGATCCTCCGACATTGCCATGATCGAACACAAACCACACTTCCAAAACGTCTAGTATACCGTTCTCCTTCTACCCACTGTTGCACAATCAAGTGCTCTATCTGCCTCAGCTATGGCACGTGCCGTCTACTTCACTATTCGTTCGTCAAATAGCGTCATTTCAGTGGTCATCGCACATACAATCGGATATCCCGGTATATTGTTAGGTAAATATTTCATCTTGGGGGTATTAGAAACATTTAAATTGCTTTAAATCATGATTTACGTCCTAACCGAGCGTATATGTAGCTTCTACGGACACAGCATGATTTTAAAACGTAATTCTGATTAAGGCTCAGAGTTGTATCTAAGGTAGAGTGTAGGCGCACAGACACAATATGATACTACTCGCCACTAAATCGACTTTACCTATTTCTCTATCGTATGTTTACTGAATCTCGATTCAAGGAGTTCAACTCAAGAAATGACTTTTGATACGGTACATAAAACGTGAAACAGATGCAGAATAGATGTGAGGAAATTGGAATGGAAATAAACGTAATAAAATAAAAGGGATGATAATTGGAACAAATGAAACAACATTGAATTTAAATTAATTTTTTGGTCTTTAGTCAATTTTGTCACAGACCGAGTGGATGAAAGATGATGGGAGAATTGGTTGTAGTGAATGGAAAGGGGGGAAACGGGAGAACCATAAAAGAAATCCACTCAGATGATGTTTGTCTACCACAAAACCCATATGGCACGAGCCGGATGGAACTGAGGACCTCTCACGTACCAGATGTCAGCGCTCTTCCACCGAGCCAGCGCATCCCAAAATGGAACCGCACCAAACACTACAATTGGAAGACGAAAAGTACAACAGATATGCAGTTTCAAGTATCTTAGAAGTAGGCCTGTAAGTATGGATATACGGAAAGCGAGGGGGAAAAGAAATAAAAGCTAAGAATAGCAATGAAAACAAAAATACGTTCACTAAAGAAGAATCTTGCCTGTGAATCGTTGAACAAGATATCGAGGAAAATATTGATTAAATATTTTGGAGTGTTGTGTTATCCGAAAAGTTGATTGTATGAAAGAGTTTTTAAAAAAGTGGACGTGGAGAAAAGCGAAAACATCAGTTGGGCAAAGAATATGAGAAATGAGAAAGTGCTGAGAAGAGTAGGAGACACACAAAAGATACTAGAAAATTAAGAAGAAGAAAAAACTGGTGAAAACATTGGTAGCGCTGATATTGTATACCGTGAGATACAATTGAAGGTAGTTTAACATCCCTAAAAGGACCTACTGCTTTCATCAGAATACTAACCCGTATACGCTCAGAACTATTTTTTTTTTCATATTTTGAGTGAACATTTCAAATAGGGCGTACATAAAAGAAACATGCTTCATTTGCTCGAAAACATTTATTTTTCCGGATTAAAAACAGTGAGCATACAGTTTTTAAGTAATTTATTTGTACATAGGTTCGGGTTTTAGAACATTTATCAACAAAGAATACAATAAAATTCTCTGTGTAATTATAAAGTGATGTATGTATACATATTACATTCAAATAGTTGCTTTTCAAATTTAGGTTAGGTCTTTTCAACATAACATTGCGTGGAACTCAGAGAAACATTTGTGGTGCAATGCTACACCAATGAATACAATAAAACTTTCTCTATGTAATTATAATCAAAAGAATTACGATAAAATTATTTCTGTGTGAAAACATGTGTTCTTTTGTTGCTTAAATGATGTAAAAGTCAAATCTGTGTACAAACAATTGACTTCAATACAGTAGGCCTACTGGGTCGTTAACGACCCGCCTAAAATTTTGTAGCTTCTAAAATCCATACTACTCAAAGTTATACAGTATGACCCATAACATACCTATAGCGCTATCTTGTCTTTCTAATGACAATATGCAAAGTTTCGGAAACAAACGCGCGTAAGGTATATGGTGTCTTTAGTGGAGGAAAGTGGGTGAGTAAAACTAGCTATTACAGGTTCCTGGAGAAAACTTATGATATAAGAAATTAGATGTAGTGTCAGATGCAAATAACTATAAAGGCAAGTTATAAAAAAGGCATCAGAAAATGGAAGTCAAGCATAAAACGAACAATTATTCTTAACCATATTAAATTACCTCGAATCGAAAAAGTGGGTCGTTACCGACCCAGTGGGTATATATGGGTTCATTAGGGCAACTAGAATTATGCTTTATACAGCTACAAGTTGTGCTATTTATTTTCCTACGTTATGCTTTATTATGATTTTTCGAAATCATCATCAAGTGCACTGTATTGATGTATATGCCTTCCACTTCTACCTTGTTGAAACAGTAAGGATGGTTCAGGCATATGTTTTGTTTTGTTTGTTTTTGCACCATTAAGTGGAAGACTAATCTAACGTAAGTGGACAACCATCTTTCGGAAATATATTTTTGAAAATATTTTTATAATTTTACGTATCAAATTTCAAAATTATTGTTCGTTTTGACGATCTAACAGTGCGTTGAAATAATCGTACAAGCTGACAATTCTGCGCTAAATTTACAAACATTTGGATGTTGTTGTTTTTGTTTCGATTATTTACAACATTTTAAAATTAGGTCATTGTTAAGAGATATTGTTTACAAACTATCTGAAATTTCTCTGTACAGAGTGTTGGAGAAAAATCTTCCAAGAGCATTATGCTTTATTTTGTGAATTATGTTTATTGTGCTTTTACAAATTATATATTTGTGTACATATAACCGTCTCAATCAAGGGTAAGGTAGCAACCATAGGTGTAAAATTCGGTTATGCTTTTAATGATTTTTATGCTTTATGGTTGCTCTGCTAATCATGACTTATATATTATAAAAAATATCTACAAATGAATTGATAATGTTTTCTTATTAGGATAATTTTACAGTATTTTAAAAGCATATTGAATTTCCTAAAGAGGTATTGTTCGTTTAAAAATAAAGTTTTCTCGTCAGAATGAATGTGGCACCAATTTGTATACTGGTTGGAAATTTGTATGTTTCTATATATTTAAAAAAACAAAAAAACAAATTTGTTGAAATAAAGTTTTGATTTGTTCTTACTTTTCTGCAACGAAAAGTTTTCTGTGCAATGAAAAGCAGAAAACCCAACCTCATGCAAAAGAAATATAAGAAAAGTCCATATCAAGATAGAAAATCAAAATCAATTTGCATTTCGGATAATTTGCCAAGAAACTCTACAAAGCTACGAATTGCCACAAGGCAACCTTTTCTTTTTTCTCTCTTTGAGAAGCACTTGAAAAGAAGAGAATATAAAGTAAAAATGTAGAAGAAGGAAAAAAATAAAGAAGTACAAAATACACAGCAGAAGGAGAGAAACAATAGAGATAGATCGAAGCGAGACAAACTCATGAGCAAAAGTCTTTTCAAAGAAGTTTAAAGCATGTTCAACGATGCGAACGAAGAAGGCTAATGGTTGTTACGACTAAGTACTTTAAGAAAGAAAAGAGCTGAGTGTTCGAGATTAAGGAAAAATGACACAGTTCAAACTTTATAAGAAAGAAAAAAAAAGCAGTTTTGTTCTCTTTAAGCTATTACCAAGGGGAAAAAATTGTACAATTTTGAATATAGAAAGAACATATTTTCTAAGAAGCAAATGGAGGAAGTAGACTTGAAACAATGAATGCGCATAAGTTAACTCTGATGTGTGAATGAATATGAACTTGAAAACAAAATCTATAAAGAAAGAGTGAATTTGAAGGAGTAAGGAGATTTAAAATTGAAAATTAAGAATTTACCAGGAAAGAGTTTCCTTTTCTTTTTTTCCCCCCCTTGAAGGTAAGTTAAAATAAAAATTATATCCGTTTCATTTCCAGTTCAAACATTTAAAAGGTACACAGGAAAAATGGTTCATTTACTAGAATCCTTAGAAAATTCAAAGTTTACAGACTCACATAATGAATTCGGGGCTAAATTGTAAGTTAGTATTATTAAAAAAATAACATGTCAGAATAGTATAGATGAGGTGTAAAATTATGATCAAAAAACTCATTTTTTCCCCCATTAGCATTATCCTTAATAATGTAACTGGTAAGTAGATTCAGTTGGTTTTTTCCTTGCAACAGAAATTTTTAACGTTGTAAACATCATTCAAGGGAATGAAACGGAAAACATTTATATGAATCTGATCGATACATAGTATGATAGCAGAACACCCTAATGTTGGAGATAAGGTAGCCGTTTTCTGTTACATCTCGTGGCGAAAAAAAAGCGCTTAAATCCTTGAAACAGCGCTATCACCATCACCATTATTCTCGTTGAATAATAGAATACCATTGTGTTGAAATAAAATAGCCATTCTCTGTAAAACAAACAATCTACTTTCAGTACGTTCTATATTAGTGAATGTCTTCAATAAATCGTTTCTTTATTCAATACATATATTCCTGAAACCTTGGAATCTTTTTACAGTTACTCACTTTCGCAGTCTTGTAAGTGATCTTCCGTAGTTTTTTGCAATATCAACCTCTCAATTGTCCATCGCTCTCTGAAGACGGAAGTTTTACTAGGTCGTGACGTTTCTCCATTATCGGAACTCGAATCTTATGCTACAGAGTCTGACTCAGTCATCATTTACAGCCTCAATCCTTCAGCCTTAATTTATTTCAATTTGGTCTTTTACGCTTTTTAAAACAAATTAGTGTGCGTTTCATTTATACTATGTTCGCTAAAAGGGTGACTGGGCTAAGTATGATAAACTATTGTTAAGGGTTTGTAATTTTGAGTGTAAAATATGGGCTCCCTTTGTGTATTGATGTACCGAATTTTGTAGCTTTATCGTTTTGCTCTCTTTAACCTGTCGGTAACAGAAAACTTCCGGTAATTGAAGTGAAAAACAATGATCCCAATACGTGGTGACGAAGTCTCTTTTCAAAGGTGTCTTTTCATCTTTGAAGATCTGGTAGAAACACTGAGGAATTATGCCTGGCTAAAACATAGGTGATTGATTTTTGGGTACTGGGGGTTTAAGACGAGCACTGAGAATGATCTTTCCACCCGATGTATCTTGGCAGCAGTTTATTCTGACTATGGAATCCGTTTCTGAAACGCGTCATCGGGTAAATTTAGTCACTCCGGTCAAGGTTTGGACCGGATATTTGCTTGGGACCCGGTGACCCGGAAGGTAAAGCAGAGTTTATATTATTTCCCTATCATATACTGTTGCGTTTGAACAATGCTTCTTCAGGGGGTGATTGAGATATGTTTATACGAGCACGAAAAAGTCGACTCTGAAAATTTTCTAACAACCCAGCAAGTCAGGTCCGACGGCGACATTCGGTCGACAAAATTCGGGTCGACGGGCAGGAAGACGTTGGGTTTTGAAACATACAGACAAGGAGCCAGCGGGGATTGTACGCAGTTTTGTCCCTATGCCGGCAAGTCGGGAGACCGACAGCGACCTGGAATATGGCCCTACGTCCAAAGACCAGCTATGAGTCGGCGCCAAACTTCTCTCAGCGGCCCGACCAAAATCCCCGTCTTGGTTGGCATTTGGCTTGCTGGAAATAAAATACTATCCCCGGAAAGAACTAAAAATAGCTTCAGCCAGGAATCGCCAACTGAGGAAGCTCTCTGGTCTGAGGCGTTGTTACAGTGTCTGGTCATTTGGGTCACCGGATCAGTCAGGTCACTCCGCTTAAGACCGAGTTAATGGCGGGTCGTTAGAGCCACTTTTCAAACCATGTCAATCGAATCATCTATGTCCGGGTCACCAAAAGTGACCCGGTTTCAGCTGTGGTTGTGACAAAGAGAAAATCCTTGGAAAAACCTCTGAAAGACCAAATAATCAAGATTTCAATCGATTTCATGCGTCTGTGGCTAATTTCCTGCTGATGAAACCCAGTAGCACACAAGCGTTGAAAAACGTGGAGTCAACGTCAGTCCTGCCAAGAAATGTTAACGTTGTATATGTACCTAAATATCCGACTGTTCAACGTTTTTTTTTTCGATGTTTAGAATCGATGAAGTATTCAACGACAAGAAGTAGACGATGAGAAACTTTCTTTTTGTAACTTTGTATTTGCCCAAACGGCACAAAACTACGCTTTTCATTTGACAAAAAGAGAGCTTTCTTTACTCTTTGAACTTTCTTTACTCATGACTTACTGCGTTAGTAACTCATGAGGCTAGACAATCATCAGCGAAAACATCTAGCGACGAACTACTATTTTACTACTCCTTTTAGGTGACGAAAACTTTCTTTGAAGTAAAATTCATCTCCTTTATGCTAGGTGACCATATTTTTTTTTAATGGTTCCAGAGAGAATCGGGATAATTCAACTTCTTTCTTATTGCAACTATAAATTCGGCTATATTTTCTCCTCCATCACAACGTTACCGCCCATACAATTCATTTTTTTCAATCTTTTATCCTATCCTCCATCACAACTACATAGAAAATTACTCCTTGTTAATAGTTTTTATCTATATTCCTTTAATTTGGAGTTTAGAAATGAGCTTGTATGACAATCAGAAAATTCCTAATATGATTTTAGAAAAGAGAAATAACAAAAAAAAAAGTACAGAGGAAGGATTTAGCAAAAAGTTAGAGAATACAACATTAGGAGCCCTGAACAAGTGTGTCTGGTAGCCCTAGACAGGAGTCGTTTTCGAATATTTCTTTCAAATAAAAACAATGAACATTTTCCAAACATATTAGTTCTTCAAACCAGAGAGGCAAATAGCCCGGGATTAATGTTTTAATCCGGTGAAACTGCCCGTAAACCGGAGGTGAATGGTAACTCTAGTATAGGTTGGAATTTCACACTATATAGCACTACTGATTGTATCTTCTGTTTGTTCGTTGATTTTTCTCTCCCCTCCCGGTCCATCAGATATTCAACAACATTGCTAAAAGATAACATTACTTTCGGGGTTAGGGTAACATTACGAGCCTTCGTAATATAAAAGTAATAACATAATATTAATGGATATGAGGATTCCTCGTGTCCTCTTTAGAACAACAAGCTACCAACAAGGAATGCTGAAAGTTCCAGCTTCGAATCCCACTGCAGACTGGTAGTGAATTTACAAACAAAATCAATATATCAGATTGAAAGAAATGGATGAAAACTGTAGCTGCGGTGAGTAATTTTCCGTCACAAAGTGCAATGCTCTATTTTGGTCAAATGGAAAAGATGGTTTTAAGCCGTTAAACAATTGGGCAAATACAATGTTACAAAAAACGTTTCCAAAATACTCCACTTCTAGATGTTGAAAACTATGTCGATTCTAAACGTCGAATAAAGCGTTAGAGAGGCGGACATTTGGTACATATACAACGTTGAAATTACGTGCAGCCACTCATTTATGAGACCTATTGCCGGCGTTACTGGCTTTTCAATCTAATTTCTCGAATTTTTATTAATTTTATTACTTGAATGCCGATATATACTGAAACAAAGGTCCTAGGGAATTACATTTCTGTTTCCTTTCAGAGAATAGGATCAGAGAAACAGAGAAACATCATCCCTCAGATATATGACGAGTTTACATAATAGTTGTCCTAAACAGGAAAGCGAAACAGAAATTAAACAGAGTTTAGAAATTAATTCTTTATAGCAATTGTTTAGATTCCAGTTTTATGTAATGAGTAGAGTAAAATTCCTGCAAATGGTTACAGCTATAAATACAGCGAAATAGCTCCCGGCAAGAAAAAAAGGCTGGCAAACTTATTGTTACAGGCTATGAAATTAAAGGTTACTTTCACATCTCTCTCTCTCTCTCTCTCTCTCTTTGCATCAGACGAATATTTTTAGTTTCATGAAACAAGAACAACAACATTCCGGTATCTAAAGAGACAAAATATTCACATACATTTAATTACAACTAACATAATGGGAGACGCAATGCAGATTATACTACATATTGAAGGTAGTTATTAAAATACTTTCTGGGACGAGAAACTTTCCTAACAACGATGTTTGTTAAATGTAAAACCAACAAGCTTTTCTCCGCCTTGTTAAAGAAAGAATAAACAATTCATTTATCAACAAAAGGATTACACAATCACAAATGTAGTAAGTATTAACTAAATAACTAACTGTATGGTTTAAGGAATTCGCAAGTCCATCACCGCAGTAACAAACATTCAGTATTGGATTCTAATCTGGGCACAATCAAGCCAGTTTATATGACGATCAAGTCGAAAATGTCGAAGATCAAGTCCGCTCGTCCATTGGACCCGTAGTTGGACGACTATCTAGTCTTCAGTATACGGACAACCTAGGTCGTACGACTATCTAGTCTTCAGTATATGGACAACCTAGGTCGTACGACTATCTAGTCTTCAGTATACGGACAACCTAGGTCGTACGACTTCGGACGACTGGGCTCGTCTATTGGAAGCGATTGCATTAGATGCTACTAGACGTGGAATTAATATATCCACTCCAGTTGTTCGGTCGTAAACAGAG
>JAGDQP010043156.1:0-16309 GCA_022664845.1 Lepisma saccharinum
ATGCAAGGGGAAAACGTAGATAAAATTATCAGAAATGAGCACAGGAGTGTCAGGTAGCAAGTTCTCAAACATTACGCTTGCATGTTACTTGAATAGTAATTTTTGCGATGATCAACAAATCACATATTGACGCAAAATCGATGTCAGGATATCTCTAAGGGAAGAAGATATGCTGGCATAGTAGGGACGAAGGCTTAAATTTATAAAGGAACATTTATATTCGACTCTTACAATGATTTTTCTTTAAGTTCTGGTATAAAATTAAGTATTATTAAAAAAATAATCTGACAGTAAACTCAAAACTTGTCGAATCTCAAGATTAATTTTGCGTATAACCATAAAAGTAAGATATACGTATATACCGTGTTATTTATAGGTCGGTTGGTTAAATCAGAACTCTATTACCGCTTCCGTCATTGTTTTCTCCTATCCTAAGCTACGAGAACCGATTATTACAACACTAACTTACGCGAAGATCTGTACAAAACGTCTTTAAATACTGATTGGAGATAAAAAAAAGTAAGATTTTTTTCAAGCGAGTAAACGTTGTTTGATTTAAAGTGTAAAAGACTTGCGATTTCTTTAACATGCAACATTATTATCTTCTTTTGACGCTAAACAGTGCTTCTGAGCGAGAGTAGCTCATTTGGTAGAGCATTTTACCTAGCAATTAGGTCATATGAACAATTCTAGCAGTTGCTCATGTTTACTGAAGTTTTTTTTTTTACTTTTTTTTAGTTACATTAGACAAATGCCGCGACGGTACCTTTAAATTAGTCCCTGGTCGACTTTCTTCCAAGATCCTCTCTTTGACCCTGTTCTAGCCTCAGACAAAGTTGTCTTTAAAGCTATTAGGACATTCAAATACTACTAAATTTGGCAACAATGGAAATACACTGCTCGCCATTGTTTGCGACACCTATAGAAGGAGACACAGGATTAATGCAAAATATGTAGAGCATGGAAAGATAAATAGCTGATTAGCACGACAGCTCCGTGACTCATCAGAAGTGCCGGGTATGCCGTCTTGGAACAGCAATCGGAGGCAGGCCAGAGAGCCACAGTGCAGTCTTAGACAACTGTCAACTGTTGGTGTGAAGTGTAAATCTGTGTCTACGTGGTCGAAAGATGTCTCGTCGTCGAATCCGGCAGCCCTGCCAGCAGATTTCCACCTTTGATCGCTGAAGAATTATGGAATATTGCGATTGCGGCTAATCCTTCCGCCACATTGGATACTCGTTACGCCCCTGTTTTCGTCTTCATTTAATCGGTGGGTCCCAAGAAAACGTTATGTAACGCGGTATTTGCTAACTCCTACTCGAACAAAGAAATGATAATCTCACCTAGTCCCAGCCTTCTCACAACGTAAGAAAGGAATGAGGATGACAGTTTGGGCGGCATTAAATGCATTCGAGTGTTAATAACAATATTTCATTCCAAAATCTTTTCCCCATTTGAAGCTGAAAGAATGGATTTTAAGCAGGGTTAAGATCTGTTTTAACCACTGTGGAGTGGTATAAGGAACAACTACAGTATATCTCTCGAAAACAAAAAGTTGCTCAAAACTTAGTACATAAAACGAGACAACCTGGTTTGTAGTTTGCCAATGAATGAGGGAGGCTTAATCCCCCACTTCTACGGTGTATAATTTCATAAGACAGTGAAATGGGTTTAGAGTCAAACGGGGAGGCATCAACAGTTGTCTAGCATACAGTACGGCACATTTCTCTTGTCGAGTCCAGTCTTACCGAAAGTTATTCACAATTGGATACTCATACGAATAGCAGCATACTTGCTTTTAGAAGTATTTGTAGAACATAAAAGTAAATTTGTAATCTGTGATGATCTCACTATCTAGTTCAGGTTGTTATTTACCACGGAGATAAGAAAGGGGACAATGAATGCCCAAGCAGGCAAGCATACTCGCATCTATTAGAGTACAGGACAGAAATACTCTGGTTTTCCCTCCTACGAACAAAAACAGGTAATTGAGGTACCAGGAAAAGCACACGGTGGGCCAGGGAATTTCCCCTTTTCCCTCCACGAATAACGCTCTGTGTTAGTTATGAACCTGTGTTTGCTTCCCAACAAGGTTACTACACGTATAAACACTCTGGGGTTTTGCTTACGTAAAGTGTGGGATCGAGACTAGGGTTCTCATTGGTTATGTGTTGATTCTATATAATTAGTTTAAGCCAATTATGGGTTTGAGATCAATGGCATATATATGGAAATGCCAGATTCATATACTTATGAATCATAATATGAGACAAAGTAATGGATTGGTAAGAAACGACGATTGTGAACTCCTGTTATGGATTTTATTGTTAGAACATGGATTTTGTGGAATATTGTTTTTATATGCGGATATTGTAGTCTAATTTCATTAAGTGAAAAATTTTGATGATTGGATATGAATTAGAAACTGGTAGTTGTTACAAAGTTAGAAGTGATCATATTGATGATAATGAATTGATTATTGTTGTTCTGAGATGATATAGTGAGTAGCTACTTTAAGATATAAAGATAGCATGAGAATAATGGAACAAACACAGTTAGGAATCTACTTTGGACAATCGTAGTTATAAAGGTAGTCGTTAGCATATCCAGTCTATGAGATGTGAATTATTGGAGCTTGGAAACTATCAAACAGTTGTATTATTAAGTTAGATTAATATCATCTTGGCTTTACTTGAGAAAATCACCTCGTTCAGAATCAGCTTGGTTCGAATATGTACTGTATTACAGTGAAATGCAATAAAGCTAGGGTGACCATTCACCACCGATTTCCGGGGAGTTTCCCCGGAATAAGGTATTAATCCCGGCTATTTCCCTTCCCCCGTTTCCCCCCGGTTTGAAGACTAAATATCCTTCGAAATATTGTATTTTTTTCAGTTACAAAGAAACATTCGAAAACGATTTCTGTCTAGTGCTACCAGATATATTCTTTTCAGGAGTCCTAATTTTGAATTCTCTACATTTTTGCTAAATCCTTGAAAATGTACTTTTTTATTTCTCTTTTCTAAAATCCCATTAGAAATTTTCTGATTGACTTAAGTGCGCACTTATGATTTCTGAACCCCAAATTCAAGGGGTCAAGATAAAATGTATTTGAATAAAGTAATCTTTCATGTGGTAGTGGGGGTAGAAAGAAAATATAGCAAAATTTACTGTTGTAACAAGGATGAGTTAGAATTATCCCGATTCAACCGGAATCACTGAAAAAGAAATAATAGGGTCACCTTAAATAAAGCATATGTTACAGAGACACGTAAGACTTACTTGAACCCTAACTCCACAATAATCCTTGCTATATTTGTGTTTTCCAAATAGCTGAGGTCCTGAGGCGTAACAAAGGAGTCCAGGTACTCCTCATAGTTTCGGAACTGCAGCAAATGACGGTCCGCCTCTGCTTCATTCATTCTGATGACGTCAACGGGATGAGAGAGAAGGTTTCCCAAGTAGTAATGGAAACAGTGAAATTACTAAACAAGAATTTTAGAAATGTTTATGCCAAGATTTAATGTGTTTTATCTCCATGGTTAATATTTTTTTTAAAGAGCTTTATTAGTATAAACCTCAACAATGTCCTTTACGTGATGAATGTGGAAATGCATAATTTTCTTCTTTCTTGTATGAAAGCAAGAATTAAGAACAACAATGAATCTTCTTGTATCTACAAAGCACTCCAATTCACTTTCAACGTTTTATATGTCAGTCAGAGGACTGTGCATATGTGTTACCGTCAGGCTCCATCAGCGACTGTCCAACTATAGTATGATCCATGTGTTGTTGGTAAAGTTGCGCAGAGACCTTTCAAATGTCACCTCAACCACTTTCATAGCCCTAGAAGTTCCGAACTTAAAATTTGCTCACTGACTGACATGCAGAGATGATCTATGTAGTTTTGACATCGTCTTGTCAGGACCTTTCCAACGACACCTCAATCACCTCCGTAGCCCTAGTAGTTCCTGGGTTGAAAGTTGTCGACAGACAGAAAGACGGACGTAGTGGGGACACATGCCCTACCAGCTGAGCAACGGGTGCTCGGCTCGATAATATACAGTGAGTCACAAAAGTCTATGTACACTCGTAAAATGTCGATAAATCAAAGAGAAGTCAATTTATTGAAAAACGAGAGTATACTTATTCAGCCAATACATAAATAGAAATTAAGTCGTGAAGAAAAGAAAAACTGATACAAATCTGAAGGAAATACATAAGAAAATAATGAAGTCCCTTGTCACAAAAGTGTACGTACATTGCTTAAAATTCATTGAAATACAATACCGACAAGCATATTGAATACTTTTTTGGTCCTCCAAGCGCATCAATAACTGCCTGCAATCTTCTAGGTTTTGAGTTGATTTCAGTTGAATTTGTTTTTACAGTCTTTTGTCATCACTAGACTTTGAAAGAGAAACGGGCTTTTGTTATGAATGTAGCTATTTCAATCCAGTCATTACTAAGTGCATTATTTTTATAGTTTCCTTGCTCCATTATCGCCCTCTCCGCTTTAACGCATCCCAAATTTAATCAATGGACTTAAGACCGGGCACCTGGGGTGGTGTATGTAGTGGTTCTGGTACATTGTACAGGATCCATTCCCTGACAGGATGTGCTGTAGGTTTTGGATCATTATCCTGCTGAAAGATTCATTGATTTACTATCTCTATATGCCCTTCCGAAGCTCTCAGATTGTTTTGCAATATGACCCGATACATCACATGGGCCTTTCTATCATCAATGATAACTAGATTTCGTACCCCAACCTCCGCGATGGTACCCCAAACCATCACGTTACCTCCGCCGTGATTTACCGTAGACACTACCTTTGCGAGTTTCAATGCCTTTTTCCTCTTCGTCCATTTTTTACTTCTACCTTCAGGACAAAATTGGTTAGATTTCTTCTCATTCGTAAACAGAACACGTTTCCAAAAATCTAAATCATTTTCGATGTAGTGCTTTGCGAAATCTTGTTTCTTCTTCGGATTCTGTTCAGAAATGAAAAGTTCTTTTCTTGACACTTTTCCTCTAAATCCGTTCGATCACAAAACTCTTCTCATTGTTTATAGATATACACAGTTTTCTTATTAGTTTTTGCAATGTCTTCCGCTGGTATCGGAGCATTTGTATGAGGATAACGGTACAATTTCCACACAATTGCGCTCGAACATTACGGTAGTTTAATAACTTTGGACGACCAGTTCGAGATTTGTTCAGTACACTACTATTAGTAGAAAAATTCTTTATGATCGTTTGTAGTGCTGAACGTCTTTTGCCCACTGTTTGCGGAATTTCACGGTGCGATTTTCCTTCAATTCTTATTTTTACAATCAGATTTCTTATGTCCACTGAAATTTCCTCCTACGCATATTTAATCTGAGCCAAAGTTGCTTAAACGCCTAAAATCAAATTTAAATTGACCACCTCTTCCACCACCAAATAAAGCACGTGCTCTCCCTCCAGTATTGTGCAAGTCAATACTGTTCTTTCCCTAATCGACTATACACAAAAGAGACTTAAACAGAATCGTGAAGGAGCACTGTACGTGGATGTTTATGAGGTGACTTTGTGTGCTTTTTTTTTTCTAATTTCGCGGCAATGCATTGACAGATGTGCAATGTTTTTGGTTAAATATGTTCTACCATTCTGTATCATACATTTCCCAATGATAAGTACGAAAAAATAGATTCACCGTCTCGTACTTGCAATTTTAGGAGGTGTACGTAGATTTTTGTGACTTTCTGTATATGTTTGCATAAATCTATGCTCAATCATTTACTTTGTTCAAACAAACAAATGAACTAGAAGGTTGGGATAAAGCCCTACAAATTTTTCAAAGTATTTTTAATGTATGCAGATGTTAAACGCGCAAGACTTTACTTGTACTGCAAAGTATAAATCTGTGGTAATTCTAGAAATTTTACCATAGAGAGAAACTTTATGTAGATTTTTGTTTTTACTGGATTGCGTTAACTATGACTCTACGCCCAATTATATCCGTGCGAGACATTCTCCCTCACTCTAAGGCAGCTTCAACCCTTTCCCATTTGCTCCTTCATACAAAAGCGACTGAGGTCTAATCACAGAGCAAACTCACGACTCGCGACCTGTACGCGATATGTTCTTATCTGCACATTCAATAACATTCATCTTGAATAAAACTGCAATGCTTCCAATAAGTCATTTTTACATTCTTTTCTTTAGTTCACCATGGTTCTTGGTGTCCTCAAGTCATGCAACGTTAATTTAACTCATTTCCGACGTCATACAGTGATGAAAATTTGCACAGTGACATAATTCGGGTGACAATACAATATTCTATTGTTATTTTCGTATATTACTACATATTCATATACTTTAAAACCATATTTTAATATTTTTTTAAAAAAAGATGAACTTCTTTATCCTAAAATAATTACTAGCCTGCAACGATCTGGTGTTTAAGTGGTTGGAGAACACTTTAGGATTTGGGTAACAAAATATTAGCTTGAGAAATTGAGAAATAACTCGAAAAATATAATAAAAACTTCTTAAACACATACTTTTCTTGAACAATTCGTACTAAAAAAAAAAGTTTATGCATAACTACAAAGAAAAGCATGGGATGCTCTCTGATTTTTACAGTCACTTTATAAATTCTCGGATTAGCGCGTCTCATGCTTTTCTTTTTAGTCATGCATAAACAAAATTATTGTTTACTTTTTAGTACGAATTGTTTAGTATGTCTTTGATTTTTTTTTTTACTTATACACACACACGTACTGTCCGTGCAGTAAAAATGTTGTATTCAAACTGAATGTTATTGAGTGTGCAGATAAGATTGGAGTGCAGGTCACGAGTCGCAATGTTTCTGTGCAACCCCGGAGTCCTACTCAGAGAAATGCTGTTATTAATTATTCTATTTTGCTTTAAACATCTAAATGTCATTTAATTTATGTATCGTAAATTTAACACTTTCACAACTTAAACACGAACAGCGTAATATTTCAGGCTCTCAAAGCCCGAGTATTACTCGGGCAGTAACAATTTCTTGCACCACGTAAAAAAAAATCATTTATAGTGTGGCTTATGCCTCTAGCCTTATTCTACTGGAATCTATATTTAAAAAAAAAATTGGGGGTGGGGGGATGAACCTAGCGTCTGCTGTTCATAAGGGCTCCGTCGCACAAGTGTTAACTTCCGTCATTAAATAACAATCAGTTACCTATATGCCTATTGTTGTCAATCTTCATATACTGCAAGACCCTCTCCAAATTTTGGAACGGACATCTGATCAAAACAGAGATCCTTGGCCTTTCTTTCAAATCCCATATAGGCAAATTCCAAGCATTACTTACTGAGAAATCACAGTTTAGTGACCATGGCTCGGACGCTGAGTAGCACGTATTTCAATTTAAGACTTTTAGGCAACTTTGGCTGAAGCCGATTAGATGATGATTGGAGATTTGGTGAAATAAAGAAAGTGGGAGGAAACTGAAGAACCCCGAGAAAACTCACGCACACGGTGTTTATCCACAACAACAAAGCCCACATGGTACCATCCGGGATAGAATCGAGGACCCCACGCACCATAGATGAGCGCTCTACAACTGAGCCATCGCGGCCCTTATCTGAGTAGCACGCTGAGTAAATGCTAAAGACTAATATTAAAGGTTACACAAGAGTATTGTGTAAAGAAATATGTTTTTAAAGATTTAAATATATTTTTTTTTCTTTTTTTTTTTTCAGCTGACGCAGTGCACAGCGCAAACATGCCTTGGCAGTGTGATCGCTCACTCGACCCGCTCGACAGAAGTTCCTCGCTCGAAGGAAGAAGTCTTAAGATTGGCAAAAGAGTTCCTGGATCAGTACTTCGCATCGATCAGAAGGTAGAAACTAGTTTTTTCTCAACATTTTTTTTAAAATTTTCTTATCGCTCTCGCGTTTTAACTTCTCTTTTCAGCTGGAAGAAAGTTCTCCCTCCCGGATATATCACATAACTATTCGTTTACTTTTACCTCACTCTGGAAATTCAGGAAGAAATTGTCTTTCTGTATGCTTTGTACATATCGAAGTGTGTGTTTCTCTCCACTGGTGTACGAGAAACTTTTTCTTTTGTTTAACCCCTTTCAGTTATTGGGAAACTTTTCCACTTCATTCTGATTTTCCAAGTTTTATTCATACCGAAACAATTAGTGGAGCAGTAAAAGATACCTAGTGGGTGAACTCCGAACATTTCTAAAAAAAGAAAAAAAAAAAAAAATTTCAATTGGATAATTTACCATTTTTTTTTTTTTTTTTTTCCTCTTGGAAGATAAGCAAGTTTATTAACTTATTGTTATCTTGAGGCTTATCTAAAACTCAAGTCCATAATTTTGAAGAAGAGAAAGAAAAGACGTAAAGTCAGATTTTGGAACAGAATCACTAGAGTTAGATGACGCTATGGAAATATCTTGCTAAAAGAAATCAATCAAATAACAAGAAAAGTTTATTCATTTCAGTTCTAATTTGATTTTGATTATTTCTTTATTAGCCAAATTGTCTAACAGGTATATATCGGATTTACAAGTGACATAATAGCTGAACAATACCAAAAGACACAATAAGAACAAAATAAAAATACACATAGCAATTTTGACCTGAGTCAAAAATGAATCAAGTTTCCTTCGACAATTGTGGCAACTTAACGCAAGCTTAACATCTCAAGCCAAAAAGATTTAAACATGAAATCAAACCGTCTTGTTTACAAGGATCAAGTTTAAATAACCTTGAAAGAACAAGAAACAAGTAAATAATTTGTTGTTATTTTAGAACACTTAAATAAAGTTTAGAACACTGACCTTGGCAGGAATCGAACCGAGGATCATTGACACACCGATCTGATGCTGTACTAACTACACCACATTTTTCACTAGACTCTGTTAACTATTTTACATCACACAGAAACTTTGTTAATACATGGTGTTTTTCCTGTTTCTTTCTTTTTATTTATTATTATTTACAACACTACAGATAGAAAATTTGCAAAGTGTTTTTGTCTGTATTCACGATGCATTTTGTGTAAAGCATATTAGAGCACTGCTCTATAAATATCAATATGTATTGGATAAGCCTTGTCCCGTATCAGTGACATAATTTTTTCCTGTTATCCAGGTTTCAGAGTCTGTTTTCTTTTTTTCGGAAAGAAAGAGAAATTGGGTCGATTTATATATTGATTGTAGCTTATATTTCGAGAATTGTTTCGCATTATTCTTGCTACAAAAGATGTGTATAATTCCCATGCTGGTTTAATAAGTTTACATTGAGATAACAAATGTTCAGTAGTGCATGGGACCTTACAATGTTTACATTCATTTTTGTTGATGATACCACATCTAAATAAGCGCTTAGGGCTTAATTATATACAAATCATGTACAATTTTGAACCTCATTGACTTTTGTTGGTTAGATAGGAAGGTGGAGGTTATATTTTTCCATATTGTTGTCCAGTCTGTGGATATACTTTGTTCCGCTGCTGCAGGGGTATAATTTTGTAATTTCTTTATTCAATATTCACCGTAGAATTGCTTAACTGTCATAGAGTTAAATGTACTAAGAATTCTCTTAGATATGGGTATTTGTGTGCCCTGTTCGAGGGCAGGGTGAAATCCATGACATAGATACAATCCTCTAAAATGGTCCCTGTTAATGTATGCTGATATTGACAGAGTGTATTAACGATTCTGTTCATATTGAAAAAAAAAAAAAACTGTTAAGTTGAATTTCTGTCTTGCATATTCAGTCCTCCTCGTTCTAAGGGTAAAATGGCTGTTTCGTACTATATTCTAATAGATTGTCTAAACCATAGAAAAAACATCGCTGCACTTTTAAGTTGCCATATAATATTTGGAGCGGAATAAAGAAACCTGGGCTACATACCCCAACCTACTCAAAACATATTGTTTCAGAAATAAAATGCTGGAAAATAAATTCAGATTTCTGGTTTTATGAAGATACATGAAATGTCGCATTCCTTGAAGCACTTGATTATCAGTGTGTTGACATGAAACTTGGAGCTTGGGAGGTCCGTACCAGTTCTAAGATTTTGATCTTTTGTACGCTGTTGAAATAACGTGAATATTCCTGGTTTTTATTTGCATTTAGGCTCAACATTTTTTGTTTTGGATTGATTTAGACGATCTCCTGATTGTTCTTCGTACATTGAGATTGTCTCTATTATGTTGGGAGATGATACATAACATAACACGTCATCCACAGAACCACTCGCCATAGTTCACTTTCCAAGTGCTTTGTTCATCAGATCGCAAGATATGGCTGCACTTAAAGGGTGTGAGCTCGCAGAGATTAGCATGGAGAAATATCCCTGTCACGTAACGAGACTTCGTCGCACTGAGAAGACAGTGGTAGGGCAACGAATCAAGACTCAAATAGATTTCAAGTTGAACAACCTTCCTCGCATATCTGGGTGTTCCAATAAGCTTAAATTAAGCTAGTTTTAACAACGAGTAACATTGGTGTTCAAACAGGCCGCTTATGTTGTTTCAAAAATATTGTTTCATGCTTGTTTTCAAGTTCAGCGCAAAATTAAGTTTGACAAGCTTGAAGCAAGTGACTGGAAAGCTTGTTACAAACTGGCAGATATCTGGAATATTATTATTTTTTCTTGTTCAATTCAGTCAGCAGATGGCTTCCGCAGTTTTCATACCACTATTCCTAAATGTTGACAAAAGTTCAGTGGTATTGAAATACTCATTTTAAAAACCTTGTCGCAAAACTTAATTTGTATTACTACATAAACGTTAGGTAGCATACTCATTACCATGACAACTAAAAGGAACTTATGTAGGACTTGAATCTTCATTGGTAAAATCCTTTGTTATGCGTTATTTTTCCAAAACATCTCTTTACAAATAACAGGGGAACATTGAAGGAAAATTCTGATTCCTTTAAGATCCTTTTTTCTAGAAGTGCGTTTTCCAGTCGTGTTGCTTTGATGAGAAATAGAAAGGTATTAAAATGGCAATGTTCTCAAAAAGGAGAGAAAAAAATACGCGACAACGTAATAACACGGAGAAAAACAAAAAACTGAAACGTTCTTTCCTTCCGAGAAGCTTGTTAAAAGGCCTACACAAAGTCTGCCCGGAGAAGTACCCAAGAAGATACTCAGAAGATAGAACATGCCTCTGAACTCCTGTAACGAGGCAATTGTTTCGGGGGAAAAAGTCCTCGAATAAACGGGCCCCTTTCATCGCACGAAAAAAAAAAAAAGAAAGAAAAAGAACTGCGCATTCATGGACACGTGCATCCCTTAAATAGCGGTTATCGAACACAAGACAGTAGCCAAGGTTATTTACGGGCAGAAAAGAAAGAGTCAATATTCAATCGCTTTACCTTTTTACTGTTAAAGTTTCTGCACCACTTTACCAAAAGAACTTCCATTCGCTATTACATTTTAGCCCTCTTTTGCGATAAGCTTTCTTGCAAGTGTATGCGAAAAAAAATGTATTTCGTAAATATCCATATAGTTCGATAGATTGAAAATAAAAAATAGGATGTCTTTTGATAGCAAAGTTACTAAATTTTCAAGTCAAGATAAATAAAATGGGGTTCGTGTCGGAGAAAATATTTCTTGATATCTACTGTCTTTGAATCGATGTAATGGAACCTGTTTTATTGAGACAAATGAAGTCTTCGAGACCAAATTTTTAAAACCATATTCATTTCTATTCATGTTTGATAGACTGGACACAACTTCGTACTTGTTAATTAGTAGATGCAAATAGGGAAGCCTTTTTTCTTTGCTCCACTGTTGCCAGCTCCAGCGACAAGTCGCCATATCTAACGGATTTGTAGTGGTAGTGACGACTAGATTTGTCTACACGTAAACTAATGACTTTTTCTGCGACCTTGCCGATGTCTTTTAGTAATAAATCTAGTGTATGATAGAGTCATAATATAATTACGAAATGGGAGAAAACCAAAGGACATTTAGATAAATATTTCCTGGAGCTAATTAAGAATTTTGCAAGGTGGTCCTACTTCAGTTATGAAAGTTCAAGAGCCGTGGTAGCTCAGTGGAAGAGCGCTCATCTCTGGTGTGTGGAGTTCTAATGTATGGAATGTAATCTCCACACTCCCAGAGATATTCTCTTAAAAGAACACCGAATGGAGGAAAAATTAATGTTTGTTTTTGAGAAGATATGTTTGTCGTTTTCAAGTTGTTCGGAAATAAATCGCCAAAATGCACTATGTCCACATTCAACTTTCTCTGCCTCCTACTGTATGTGGTCTATGGAACTGTCAGTATTGTCTGCTAAAGGTCATAACTACAAGTAAGGTAGCCTTCACATTGTATGAAGCTTAGCAGCAGGTGTCATAAAACGAGTTACTGTGCGACTTGTCGGATGAGTGTCATTTATGGGTAATTTTGTTATATGAAATCAAACTGGGACGGATATGAGGGTCGTGATAAGGGCATGAGGCGTCAACTCAAATTCAGAACAGACTTATTAAAAAAGTCCCTGATTAAAGAAAAATAAGGCCGGGAACCAGAGTTCCTAAGTTGAGAAAGGTAGAGGCCGTAAGTTAAGGGTACACAACGACGTTTTAAAGACTTGTGTGGAGTTTGGGTGGTGAGCTGATTAGCATATTTGTCTGATGAAACTTTGGAATATTCTGGAGAACTACTGTCACTTTGGCTTAGAGCAAAACTTTAACCCGCGTGTCTTCCCAATGTAAATTAACATCCACGATCGTAATGACTAGACAGCGAGGAATAGAAAACAAGCTAGCATTGGTTAAAATAACAAAAGAAATAACAACGTAACGGTCTTGTTTAGATTAAGCATCTCATGCTCATCTATGAATGTGAAAAGGGTCAGAAATGCATTCGTTGGTAAGTTGAATATTGTGGAGCGAGATTTGAGTTCAAAGTAAAAGATTTTCAAATTATTCCAGTATCGTTGGCCGTGCCTATATTTTCTCTTGTGAATTGTAAATATTTTATCATCATAAATTCAAACGTAATAGAAATAGTAGTGTATTAAATTAGCTTTCGCATTTTTGAACTTTTTAAATTAACGTGTCTTCTTTGTAAATTGTAACCATTTGTTGTTGTCACTCTGTAAAATCTTTATTGGTAAGGACATAGTTCTATTGTGACGTATGGTAAGAAGAGGATCCTGTACGTCGTACGATAATTGCAAACGAGGTGGCTAAAATCCCCGAATTGACACTTTGAATGTAACAAGGGTGACATCACAAAAAGGTTTTATTCTTACAAGTAAAGTACCCGAAGTGAGGATTCGAGTTGCTCAACAAGTGATACCTTAAATTGAAGCTAGTGACGAGTATAGTACACCTGTGAAATCCTAGCTGCAGAGCTCCAGAATTAAAAAGGTTATGGCGGTTCAAAGTTCAAAGAGAAAGCGAATTGTATTGAAACAAGTCACAACGAAAGGCAGAACAAAAGTCAGAAGGACATGGTTTTGAATTGAAATGCGATTCATTTGAAGGAAAGAGGTACGTACAAAGTCTACACATTGATACAATCAATATGTAAGTCGACAATGAAGGCGTGTGATAAGCAGATACTTTGCTGACAATGAGCACACTTGACAAAAGAGATGTTCTCACATGAGGTTTTGTAACACTCGTCACGTATATTAGAATCAAAACAATAATCCAATGGAGAAACCCAGGGCTCGGGCTCCTCATCCAAGTTGCCGCTTTTGTAAAAAGCAAACCTGATCATGTTGCGAAATCGTGAGGCGCTGAATTGGAAGAGAGTGAAGGAATGCATTCGTAAAATGTTATCCCTATGCCAGAGATTAATGTCCGAGGAAGCCATAACTGTGTCAGTAATGAACCTGATAAATGATTTATATGGACGGAAGAAGTAAACATCAAGTGGTTGGATGAAACCAGTGCAACCACCAGGAATTAAACGTTTGAACAGTGTTATATGATTAGGGCATAATTCATTTGATACGTTATCATCCTTATTTGCACTCCATGAATCCAGCAAAAGCAAGACTTTATCACGATTCCAGAATACAGAATAAAACTCTTTTAAATCACTTTTGTTTATGTTTGCAGTCTTTCCTGGATGGGACACTATGTTATCGGGATCTTTTTGCTTATTTCCTGGAAACTGACCACTGGATTCGGATACAAGAACGTACATCGGGATATCAGGCAGAGAGAGGGATATCATTCTACACATTACATTAATTGGGAGCAACTTACGGCGTATTACCATCGGGATAATCAGCAAAACATGGACATCACAAGCAGCTAAATTCGCTTTCTATTTGAACTGACCCGCCATAACCTTTTTATTACTGGAGCTCTGCAGCTAGGATTTCACAGGTGTACTATACTCGTCACTAGCTTCAATTTAAGGTATCACTTGATGAGAAACTCGAGTCCTCACTTCGGGTACTTTACTTCTTAGTGTGATGGACAACACTAGTGGTGGGTTTCACAAATTTTCGTTAAGAATTTAACAAACGAATTTAACGTTCTTCAAACCTCTTAAAGTTACTTAACAACTCATCTTGTCTTAACGATGATTGGCGAGACCCGCCATTGATATTGTCCAGTACAAACTTTTTTGTTCTAATGAAATGGCTATTGCTGTCATGTACTGGTGTGCTGAAATTGGTGAAATGTACTGGTAGTTAGTTGTTCATAAAGGAGTCTTCATTGGCCAATAAGAAGCAGCTGTCATTGGCCTCTGCTCTGAGCACACAACGCTAAATAAACCCACCTGGCAAAAATTACGAAACAGAAGTTAAGTGAGCCGTGGCATAAAGTACTTCAGCATTCTCCATATTCCCCGAACTTAACATCAAAAGACTACCTGCATCTAAGTCACTTCCTGAAAGACAGGGTGTTCAGAGATAGTTTGGAAAGTACGTACCTTTCAGAACGTACTTCATTATTTTACGGGGGCCACACTTCTTCAGAAGCTAGGCAATAATACGGGATCTCTTAACTTTCTATTCGGGCACCTGCGTTGAAGATATGACGATCCTTCAGTCCCTTTTTGTTGCCTTGATTTGGTTTTATGACCTCTGATTCAAAAATCCTGAACCCTCCTCATAATTACGACTAGATCCACCTCGGTTGCTTCTAATGATGATAAGAAATTCTCCAACGTACGGTGTTGGAAGTTTCGTCTCCAACAAAGGAACTGCTATAAGCACAGAGTTTCACGAAGAACGTTCACCCGTGTCTAGGATGAAGATTATGCTTAAAGAATCAATCAATATATGTTAACTACAATAATGTTAAAATTCATATTTTCGATTGATATATTGTAAGCTCTGTTATTGCAACAATTGGCTGTAATATCATATAAAATGGGATTAAAGTTTTATTGAGTTATAATTCTTTTTAACAATAAATATATGTTCTTTATACAGAAGATAACATATTCTGCATTTTACTCATGTAAAACTATATAGTACAAAAGATTACAATTGAATATTGCACAAATTTATGTTCAGAGAGAAGAAAAGGTGTTTTAAATTAAATTAATTGTCTATCAGCGCCATCTCCGGTTCTACTGGGCGTTCCCCCGATATCCTGGCTTCTAATGTAGTCGGGCTCCTGCCTGGCTACACGATGGACAGCTACTGTCACACCTAGAGTAAATCATTGACAGGTATGTGTAGCTGTGGACCAGTGCCGGATCTAGAAATTATCCTATGGGGGACAAAGTTAATTTTTGCCGCCCTTTCCAAACAACACGACCGACCGACGCGACGGCCGTAACATTGTCTCGCATCACGTTGTGTACTTTTGTCTTCATCTCTGGAGCCTGTCGTGGCATCGCTATATGTTGTTAAAGTCATCTAGTACTGAGAATTGTGGGGGCTGCCATATTGGCTTTAAACAAACGGTTGCCTAGGAAACCTGCCATTTTGATCTCTATAAGATTTTGAGAGAGGTTTCAAAAGTAGGCTTATGCTCGGTAATTGGACACATCTTAACTGATATTTGTTATTATTTCCTTACTTCAAAGTTCAGTTGATAATAAAAGTATATAATATTTACGGATCTAATGAAATATTAGAAGAAATATCGTATTTGATCTGACAACCCACCTGTTGCATTATAGCAATGGCGTCATCATATTACGCGTTTGTAAATTTCTTGCAAAGATAAAAGTAATATTGTTAAAGTCACTATATAGAGTCATTATCTTCACTAAATGGAGTAAAAGATAAATCACCAAGTCCTCATTTACAATGAAATAGCTGAATGAAACATACAAAGATGTATTTAGGGGTTATTCCGAGGGTTCCGCCCCCCCCCC
>JAGDQP010043157.1:1199-16309 GCA_022664845.1 Lepisma saccharinum
TTTCTATCAAACGGAAGTCCGGATCCACTTTTACAAGTGAAGATTTTTGAGGTACTTGGACGTTGTAGAGTACAAAACGGCTTGTAAAATAAGACCCGAATACGGATCTCAGAAACACCGCGCTACCATAATGACGGCAAATAGTAAATGTAAGTGAGTCGCAATGATAGTGGCATGTATACATATATATATATACACTTATTCTTCTCTGATCATTCTTCTCCTCTCGAAAAATTACTGGCGCTGCCCTTGACATAGACATCGACACGGTAGCGCTAACGAAATATCCATAAACGAAGCAGCCAGATCGGAACACAAATCCTGATTAGGCACGTAATATTGCTACCAATCGTCAATCGACAAAACGACCACCCATTTTTGTAAACATTCAGCCACCACAATGATCGGTCTCTTCTTCAGTTTCCTTCACAAAGCGTGTCAAACAAAAGAAGTTCGAAAACAATGAAGTTAACAAACTATACTATTCGTAATACTAGCAAATATCTTAACAAATATTTTAATAAGTTTTATCCTTTTGCATAAGTCAACTGAATCTTTTCTCCGAAATTGTCTTATTAAATCTTTTAAGCAATTATTAACGAAATGTAATCGATATTTTTACGAACTGTTACAATGATTGGGCTCAGTTCCTTAAAAAGCCTATGTAAGTTCTCACACAAATCATTAATTTATATTTCACACATGAATTGAGTATTGACGTTAGTGTCTTATGCACTAAAATCAACTTACCAACTAATGAACGTGATTAAGATACGTCGAAAACAAATCTATCTTGGCTATCTTGACCCAAAAGTTTCAAGGAAAAAAATATTTCTGTGACTCGCCTAAAACTAAAGCACTAAGGTTAGTGCGACATGAACTAACATATTTATATTTTTCAGTTGGATGGACATAAATGTGATTTTTCTAAAATCGTTTCCATATACAGTTTCACACTATTGCTCACATACGAATTTGGCCAATAATATTATAGTTATATATTTGAGTCCCTAGCGATCTCCTATATCCTTGTAGGTCATAGCCAAATCTTATTTTCTAGAGTTTGCTTAAGAATGATAAAACAAATGTAGACTAAAGATGCACTCATAAATTATACATGTAGTTCCAGATTAGCTTTTGAATTTGGTTTTGGCAAATCATAAATAAACGTCCGTTTGATGCATCACTTTTATTTTCTAATTCTTTCTTAAGAATAGAGTATTAATGTTGTAGTTGTCTGCAATAACGTACAATAACAGTGCATTGCAGAAGTACTAACGAATATATATGGCTTTATTCGCGAGATCCTTATCGAAGGACTATTGGAATGACGAATTTGACTAACTACGCAGCATTTTACTTCTGTCTCCAGTAACTTTCAAACATTAACGACGAGTTTCCAGCACTAACGTGCACATCCGATGAAAAACAATTCTACATGGTTTAATCAGCGAAAGCATTACGGTAGGTTGTAGGATAAACTTGACATCAAGTATGCATTAATAGAGTCTTTATATTCTTCTCAGTTCCTATTAGGGCAGTAACCTTGGATCGCTAGAACTTACGTGCCCTAAAGGTGCACGAACGAATCCAAATGGTTTAACCCGCAAATACTTTACGAAATTTTATGGCGAGGCCAGCTTGACATCAGGTTGACCCTACATTTTTCTTTTATTTCTGGTTCAACTAGAACACTAACGTTAGTATCATATAAACTACCTTGTAGTAACGATACACTAATAAAATAGCGCGGTATAATTCTTTAACTTCATATGGGAGACAACATGACGGAACTGTTGTTCCGTTACTCATATTGCAATTAACAATATCATAATTTAGTTCCCATGATTTTGGCAGTTTATTCTACTGAAACAATCAATTTGAACACAATGGATGGTTTATAAATTTTCTTAGTTACTTGTCAGAACACTTCTAAAAATGTCTTGTACGTGTTATTTGATAACAAGATATGACAGTATGTATAATGTCCCACACAATTAATGTTTCCAAAATATTAAAAAAAAATATGTTTAGCAGAAAAAAACAACTTGCCACATTATTCGCTCCCAGTGTTAGATTTGAAACTTATTCACAAGTCACAAATTGCAAAGTTATTTATGTCAATCACAAATTGAAAGGCTGTTTTACACAGTGGATGATGAAATAATGTTCTTATAAGAGTAGTATTTTAATAGGTTTGATTTAAGTATTTTCTAGGATGAATGTTTTTTTGTACTTTTGAGTAATGCATGAACGTTTTATTCCAGCTGCACACAGGCGAGGTACGTTAATAGCATTTTAATTAGTTAGCTTTTATATGCATCTTCGATCTTGGGAATATTGTATTAAAATGCATGCTTTATTATAATGTTCTGCATACTGAGTAAATGAACATTTTTTAACGTTCTGCATACTGATATATTTTCGCTTGTTTAATAAAATTTGTTTGTTAATTTCCGATAATAACATTAAAGACATTAACGTAAACCTAATATTTCAAATATTAGTATAAATATTGTTATATTTATTCCTAGTTAATCTATTATGTAATAGTGTGTGGATTGTGGGAGTTTTACTAATTGTTTAAGATGTTGTAGTGCAATTCCTATAATTTAAATTTTACTATATTAGGACCGTAGAATTCAATTATTTTCCCCAGTAAATATGAACAAACATAGTGCAATCTATTCTGGCAATGTTTTAATTTTCTTATTTGTCTTGTAGTCAACAATAAATGAGCAAATATGTATTGTAGAAACGATGTATAATTCATTCAGGCTTATCTTATTAAATATAAATTTCAGTAAAATTAATTAAATTCTTAAAAGTCCAATAACATATGGATATTCAATTGATAGGTGTTTTTTTTTTGTATTGGTTAAATTTTGTGTCTAGTTTTGTCGAAGAAAATGTATTTCCCAGTTGAGCACGTCCGTAAGTATGCTTGAAAAGTCACTGCTCTAATGATCCACTTAGTGCTACACTGGTAATCCATTTAGTGCCACACTGGAAAATGATCTTATTGCTAAAGAATAGAACACTCTCTGTTGCCAGATCCAAAGCGTATGAGATACAAGCTGCGAAAATAGTCATAATATAATAAATGCAAATGTACACAGCTCCGATAATTTAACCTATCTAATATGGAGAATATATATCAGTGCGAAACGTAGTACACCGTTTCTCCTCCGTCTATTCAACTAGATTTATCACATGTTTGTCAATTTCAATTTATTCAATGTAAATCAATATGATGAAACAAGGTGTCATAATGAAATATAATTATTTGTGGTGTGAGAATAAAAGGTTTGAGAATTGAAGAGAAATAATGTATTTAAAAAGGATACATTTTATAAATAAAATTTCACTTTGAGTCCAACCTCCCAACATGCCTGAAGTCCAAACAGGTTTCAAAAAATAAATTTATTATTGAAATGACATACCTGTTGAGTTGGAACACGTAACTCTTAATATATAGGAACATATAAGTCTTCATTAACGCAACTTTTCTCCTTGACTTGGATTGAAGAACGTTGAGGCGGTTGTACTCAATGTCCTGTCCGGGTGTCAAAAACGATCCATAAATCCGATTGAATTAACAATGACACCTAAATCCCGCAGTCCAGTATTCTTAAATACTTCAGGTTATTGAATGTCAAGGCACATCAAGAGCTAGCTTTCTGCAAAGTATTACACCACAAATAACATAACCGCTTCCACTCTTATTCTAATACACGATTCCCCGAAAGAATAGTATTTTTAATGTTTATGCTTGGCCTCATCCATATTTCCAATTATATTATTCAGTATATAATATCTGCGAGTGAACAATTTTAAATGCCTAATATATACAGGATGATCATTTAATGTGTGAATAATATTGTGATATGAATATACACAATTTTCTACAGATTTGACTGAACAACACCGGAAAAATGTTATTATGATACTTAGAAATCTGATCCTTTCGATTATTTGCATCCATTTAACCACATATGCCAACTTGACTCATTTGATGACTGCATTTAAAGTTTTTTAAATAAGAAATAATGAAACAGTTAAAAATATGTGGCATTAAATAATAGTATTTTCAGTTGCGCAACTGAAGATGAAAATGAATAAAAATAACCAAAGGAAAAGATATTGGGAAATAACTTTACTTTTAGTTAACGCAGTAAGTCGGCATGAGCTGTAGGATGCAGGGATATACCAATATTGTAAAAATACCAAGTATATAGGACAGGTGAGTTTTGGAGGAGTATAGAAATTATTCGATGTTCGCATCTTTCGTGATAAAATACTTTACTTAACAAATAGACGCTGTTATTAATTACTTCATAATACTCCACTTCAAATATAACACGTTTTTTTTTCTAAAAGCTTGATAATGAAGATCTTGTTTACGCCAGGCTTGAAGGTATGATATAAACAAGACAGTTCCCTTTTACAAAAGCAGTTAAACATCGTAAGAAACTGTGCTTGATTAGAAACAATAAACGTACAGGCAATATCTTTACTGCTCATTGAATATAACTTAAATAATTTAACGTGTTTGGTGATAACGATTGATTTTGAGAAATTCATAATATGAATAATCAATGTAGAATGTGTCAGAACTGTATGCAATAATCTAACATATTCAATCACGAGCCTGAAATTAAAAAAAAGTGTTATTCTGAAAAAATATATAATCAAAAATCAACTGTTTTCCAAAGTATTGCATTTCAATAATGCATTAATAAAACCATCATGTTATATCTGGTGTGGTAAAAAATAATCCATTATTTGCCAATAGAAGGTTTCAGTGATCTGTATGTCGCGTTGTATAAGTCCGATCGGGTTCAACGAGATGGCGTTCAAACGATGAGATTGCGTACTACAAACTCTGTTCAGATAGTTGTGATGAGTTGACTCAGTGTTGTGTGAGCGCGCGTCAAAATTGACACTAGCAAAGAGAAAATACGCTATATTTTACAGTTTTTCTTCGATAAAGGCGAAAACGCAAGCCAGGCGGCTGCAAATGTGAATAGTTAGGTTCCGGTAATTTTGACGTCAAAGATGTACAACGCAATGGAAGGCCAAGTGTCGAAAATGTCGATAAAATCATGGACGTTGTCGCGTCCAAACTCCATGTAAGCACTGTTTCGATAACCCAAGAGCTAAACATTGCACAAGAAACCGTGTGGAACCATTTGCATAAGGCTGGATACACAAAGAAGCTTGGTGTATGGGTACCACACGAGTTAACGCAGAAAAACCTCATGGACCGAATTTCCATCTGCGAATCGCTGCTTAATCTCAACAAAAGCGACCCAGTTCTGAAGCGGTTGGTGACTGGTGATGAAAAGTGGATCACTTACGACAACGTCACACGCAAACGGTGCCCAAGCCAGGATTGACGGCCAGGAAGGTTTTGCTGTGTGTTTGGTGGGATTGGCAGGGAATTATCTACTATGAGCTGCTCCTCTACGATCAAACCCTTAACTCGGAACTATACTGTCAACAATTGGACCGTCTGAAGGCAGCAAACGCCCAGAAGCGACCAGCTTTGGCCAATAGGAGAGGCATTGTGTTCCACCAGGACAACGCCAGGCCACACACATCGATAGTGACTCGCCAGAAGTTCCGGGTGCTTGGTTGGGAGCTTCTTATGCATCCAGCTTATAGTCCGTACCTGGCACCGAGTGATTACCATCTGTTCCTGTCCCTGGCGAACACGTTTGCTGGTGAAAAATTCGCTTCAAGAGAGGCTTGTGAAAATCGACTGTCTCAATTTCTTGCCAATAGGGACAAGGGTTTCTATGAGAGAGGCATCATGATATTACCTTCCAAATGGCAACACGTTATCGAACAAAACGGCGCATATGTGACCTAAATCGGATCATTCTAACTATGGTAAGTCAAGCCTTCAATGTCATGCAAAAATAATTGATTACTTTTTACTACACCAGATATATTTTAAATTGCAAATAAATAAAATTAGGAGTGCAGTGGCACTCAAAGTTGAACTAATAAACTTGCAGAACGTACATTAAAGTTTGTGTGTACCTGTCTTACGTTGTGTTAATGATAAAGTGCCGTAAAAGTGCAACGTGTTGACATTACGGTACCAATCCACCGATTATCACGAAACCGTCGTAGTTAGCTCGTATTAAAACAATGATTTTAATGTTGTAATAGCAAGGACAAACCAATGTGCAATTAAAAACCGCTAATTATATTGACACGTTTATACCTGTATAGATATGCTCTTATCCATATCTTAATTTCTGAAACTATTCTGTTAATGATAAAATTAATTTATTAAATTACTTATGATCCTTGCCGATTCAAAATCTCTTCAACGCAATATTACAATTTTAATTTTAGTTTTGGGATTCAGTCATGTAAGATTGGGGACGGGATAAGGGAGATAAAATGATTCGAGAAATTGTCAGCCAGCGTGTAAGTTGAAGGTTTCATACCGGTTGGTAAATTTCTGGTGACTGAGGAAAAACCTTGGAAACACTTCAGTCAGGATGGTCGGCCGCTGGGATCAAACACACGATCTTCTAAATCCTATGTCGACGCTCTAACGCGTCAACCTTATTTTTAAGTCAACCTTAAAAACATAGTCTCCGTTATAAAATATCAACCGACACAACGGGATTATTCTCGCTTTGTTTCATTACGTCTAAGATCTTCGTTTAAACTTAACACAAATGCTTCCTTATGTTTGGACATCAAGTTTTGAAGCTACTTATGTTTGCTTCTATATTTACCAACGGTCTTCATATTTGTTTCTGATGAACAGCTCACCCTCTGTATGCATTGATTTAACCCCATTATTTTGAATAACGAAAACTCCTAAAAAAACTTATAAGCGCAGTATATTTGGTTCAAATCTTCAGACTTGTTAAAATCCCAGTCACCAACTGTTCCGGATATTCTTGTATCTAGAGCATTCAATACTAACTATGCCACATGACACGATAAAAACTTTTCCTCATTCCCCAAATTTATCTATCGTAGGCACTCAAATTTCAAAGTAACTCAGACAAAAGCACTGTACCCGTATAGCCTACGCCCATCAAGCACTGTATTCTTCTTAACACCGAAATTAGAGAGTTTTCTTTTCCATTGAAATTTAGAGTTATTAATTTCTTTATGTTGATCTTGCACCCTCGTCTTTGATTGTGAAGTGTATTTTTAATTAACCCGCCATTATGAAGAAGACATAATTTAGTTAATGTATTTCATGTGTTTGTATCTAGTAAAATATAATGTATAAATTTATTTTATGATTCACATTTAGGAACGGGAAAACATATTTTCTTTGAGCATTTGTAAATCAAGACATGTTGTGTCGTTAATGGCATATTGTTTTCATGGTTTATGCGAATAGATAAATACAATGGTATTGGAGCTAATAATGGATCGTAAATTATATTTTTTATACACTGTTTTTTTCTGTTCATATATATATGTTGCTTACAGAAGCATTAGTTTCGAAATAAATGATTGTTTGGTAAGACGCAGCTACATGTTCCTTTACATTTAACATCTGCACAATTATCTCTTGTTCTTTAATTTTGCTACTTTTATTGTTGTTACCTGTATACCCTGTACCAATAACATCAGTACATAAGAATGTAGAGTAAATTAGATTAAGGTCATACATTACAAAGATTTGATAACAATGCAGTTTTCTCATTATTTCTAAGGATTCCCATGAGATTAGCTTCGATCCTTATTCATCATAGGATTTCCTTCAATGAACATATAATAATAAATTTATTTGCGAGATTTAAAACATTTTCGGTCATTTCGGTGCCGAACGTTACTCTTTCGTAAAACACTGGATGTAAGTGTGGCTACGTGCCAGGTATAATTCATAAAAAGACAATTAATTAGTAGAATAAGTGTTCTTTATGAAATCACAATTGCGTCAAAAATCTTTAGGCAATAAGTCAGGTGTACCATACTTAAAAAAACTGATGGTCTTAACAAGGTAATAGACGAACATGTAACTAAAATGTACTTATTCATTTTAATTTTGTCAATTCAGAAACGAATACTGTAACATTTTAAAATAATATTAAGCAATTGCTGAATGTTACACATGCCAAATATTGAAAAGAATCTGTTTTAAAGGGACATACTTATTAAAATCTAATAACATAATTCTGACATACTTTGGCGTCAATATAGTTTTATAGTAACACAGCAAGATTACCGACACATCAATTCTCATTTAAAGTGTGGAAAAACTTGATAGTAGTTTTGCTCTTTGTCTAGATAACTCCTATCATACTTGTTATTTGATTTCCTTCAAATTGCCATTTCTGTAATTCATTTTGTTAAATATGTGAATGGTTTATCTTTCATTTACAATTTCTCATAGACGTCTACATCAATAAGATCTTAAGGCAGTGTTTTCCAATTGATTATTTTACCATTTTTTTAACGGAAAGGGGAACAGAACTCTTTAAAATTATGATATTATTTTTTTTATATCTTTTCCTTATTGTGAAATTCTCGAGAGTCACAACACCAAATATTTACTCCAAGCCATTTTCACGAAGATCTTTTAGAGGTTGCTAAATTATCTTTCCCTTTCATCATCAGAGCAATCGAAGACAATCCAAATGATTTAGAAACTCTACATATATGTATTAAAATACTTAAGTTTGCTTAAACACTACAAAGCTATGTTATTTAAATCAAAGCATACAACAAATATACTAATTTACCAATATACCAATTCGAGCACGATATTAAATGGAATTCGTACATTATTTATTGACTGAAACACATTACATAGACATGTACCTGTTGCACCTAGTAGATGAGAACAAATATTTTAGGCATATCTGGAAAGAGATTAGAGGTACTATCTCGCAATCTGGCGTGTCAACGTATCAATGTAGCTACATCAGTTGCAATTTCGTATTAAGCAAAACATAATAAATTTAAACCTATCAACCAAAATAAATTTAAAACGTTTATATTTTATTTCAAGTTTAGCTCCTTACACACTACTGACAAATTTACGTTAAATGTTCAAGTTTATTCGAGTTCTTTTCAGTGTTAAAAAAGTCTAGCTAAAAAGAATCTAATACTTTATCGTTTAATTGCAACAAGAGAGTTTCACTAGCATTACTTTTGAAAGTGTTGTTTAACATGCGAATTCCTTATTATGCATGTATTAATTGTCTACCTTAATTTTCTTACAGGGCGCCCTCCTCCTTGGTTAGGTAATTTTATTATTTTATTACCTTAATTTTCAATATCCCTTAATATTTTTTTTATTGGATTCCATTATTTCGAATTTTGAAAATTTAACGAAATATATCCAATAGAAATAAAAACTACAATTTTAACTGAGTATGATCACGTGTATAATGTTCGCAAACTTTAATTTATTTGAGTGTCAATTCAAGGGAATATATAATTATGTAAAATAAATATTGTCGTAATCGACATATTCTCGTAGAGTATAAATAGCTTTGTTATAAGAAGAGCAAATTTTAGAAATATTTTCATTTTTAACAATACAACATTTTTATAATATACTATTACTGTATATGTATTTAGTTCAATAATGAATTCTTAAGGGTACCATTAATATATGGGTTACAACGACGAATTTGCAGAATTGTTGTTTGTGCTATAGCCCCTTTACTTCATATTTCGCGATTTTATTTTTATTTTATTAAAATATTCATTAAGTAATGTTTGTGGCTTAAAAACAATACTTTTTAAGGCTACAAATCTTCCTGTAATCTTTGATAATGGATTGGAAATATATATTCCATTTTTTAAACTTACCATATGACAATTTTGTATATTAGCAGCAAGTAAGAGCGACTTCACTTTGCATTAATAACATACGTAATCCGATTAGCAAATACGTTGTAAACCATTGTACATTTTTGAAAGTTTCCAGTGGTATTGATATCTTGGAAGTTACCTTATCTTACTTATCAAAAATACGAAACAATTCGGTGAAGAAAATATAGAGTTTAATATAAATCTAAGTATGATTGTTAAAGGCTTCGTTCAACAAAACATCACTTATAATTATTATCGGTAGCGATCACAATACTTGTTAATAGCTGGATAGACTTGAAAACCTTGGATAATGTGTTAACATCTGATACTCAAATATGTCCGCAGTATGAGCTCATTGAATTCTAGTGAATGCCAAAATTAATAGTTTTGTCATTTTGCTAAAAAGAATAGCACTAAATGTGTGATTCATAAAGCAGTTGATTTTGGACGTATTTATGTTTCAATGACGCCTTTTCCCTCGATTTAGGAAAGTTAAACCGAAATAAATAGTAAATGTGAACATTTGTACAACGCGCTTTTGTCTTTCGCGGAAAGCTTCTACGCATCCATGCGTATTTTTTGTGCCCATATAACAGTGAAAATGTGCTTTGTTCTTTATTTCAGATAAAATTGTGTTGAGTTTTAACAAAGAAAGAACGTGATTTAAATATATATATATATATATATTTAGGCCTCTCCCCGAATATATATATATATGTTAACATAGTTTATTGCTTTAAAACGTTATTGAATTTTTAGAACACTAAATATGTTTTTTACCACAATGGTTTTAAATATATTCAAATTGTTAGAAATCAAATCGCAATTCAAAAGTAATAATTATTTCAAAGAACCTCAAGCGTACAATGGGTTTTCTTTTGCACTTAACGTAATTTTTAAGTCCTTTAACTTACTTTGACTTGGCATATTAGGCTTCCGTTTCATACATGGTTTAAAAATGTTGTACAATATTTCTGGACTTTTCAATCAAATAGGCATACTAATATCACACCACATTATCTCTCCCGCAAATACATGTATGTTAAAACATACTTCACTTACGTATTACGTGTGAAAAATTTCACGAGCACTATTTACAATTTTATAAAATTTATTTGCTTCATTGTAATAGGAAATTAAAACTAGACGAGCACCTACAACCTGGTAAAGGTTATGTAGTTACCCTGGAATATCTACCGCAAACCGGGAAAATTATAACGTTCAATCTGTTACATGTGTTATTTCCTAACCATGTTGTAATAGTTGGTAACCATGGTTTAAAAATGAAACCTTACTCTTATCACTTATAAATGGAGATCCAGTTCTAGCAAAGTCATAAGGACGATGAGTGTAGTTTTGCGTAAATGCTATACTGCGCGAACAATCCATCAAATACAAAACATTTTGCATATCGCGGAGAGAATGTTCTATAAAATCGATTAAATTCGAAAATGGGTTTCGCGTAATTTTAGATATTTAAGCAGTAAAGGACGGATGGAAATATTAAACACTGAAGAATGGATAAGATTTAGTCAGTCACAACAATGTCCTGTTGGCAACTCACCGTATACACCAGAAAATTACAAGATGAAACATTATAACCACTTGACGTGGAGATACATTAACTCATTGTCTTGAAAATCTTCTTCACAAATCGAATGATCAAATATTTTCCCAGTGTTCTTCTATAATATGATCGGTAATGGTTTACAATTATCTATATACAAACAATGGCGGATGTCAGGTGAGATCAAAATTATCTGTGAGAGGAAAAAAAATTACTTTGTCCAAACAAGTTACGTTTGGCGATCCTTAAATTACTATTATGTTTCTGCACTTTTTCAAATTCTTGCCTTTCATTTTCGAGGTTTTAGTGTGTAATCTATAACATGATCAATTCATAAACACCAACAGCTACTATTTTAGTGAGAGTGATAACATGTTGTTCTTAGTTACTCGCAAATATGTATTTCCATATGAGAACCTGATTGATATCGATAGTTTGACAACTAGCAACTAACCACCCAAGGAAGCACTTTATAGTATGTCGAATGCTAGCAATTGTTCTCATGAGGAATACAACTATGCGCTAACGGTTTGCGAAAACTTCAATTATATAAAACTTTCGGATTGTGATAATCACTATTTAATATGAGTTGATTTTCGTAGAGCAGATGTTCTACACCATTTCCGGACAACATGAATAGACATATATAACATTGATCCTGCAGAAATTCCAGGAAATTCGTGAGAAGATAAGTTGTACATATTTATAACATATGTTATACATACACATGATATTAAGCAATGAGTTTATATACTAATTATTTTTGGGCTGAAAATTTAGTTATTTAGGAATATTTTCAAAAAAGCCGATACATTATCCCATTACAAAAGAATACTGCATGGGTTAAATTAGAGATGTTGTGAATGTTATACACATTAGAGAATTTGTTGGACTATAGTACAAAATGTATGTTATAAAAAAAAACAAAATCGCCCAAACTGAAAGGGTTTAAATGTGCTTAGAGAATGCTGTGAAGATAGAAATCAATTTTGAAGGTTAGGATAACTGCTTTATTTTCACGGTACGTTCCTTAATAAACAACACATAAAATGTGTAAAAACAACAAGAATTAAGTGCAGTTGATGTAATAGTGTTATAATAAATCAACACGATGGTACGTGAAAATCTTGTAGTGTAAGATACGCATAGTTAACTGGGAGTATGAAATTAAAGTTGGCATTGAAATTAACATAACAAAATTGGCAGCCGCAACAACCAGGGTTCGAACCCACATCTCCCTTTTGCCGGCTAGATATGTTTCCACGCGGTCAATTTTCTTTGTATACGGACTGGTCCTCTGGTCTGGACACTTTTACAACTCCTCCTTGCTGGTTACGAGGCACAGGCTCATCAATCACGCTGGGATTGTTAGTTGAGGAATCGTTACTACTACCATGTATTACCCGGTCATGTCAATTCTAATTCATTAGGTCAGAAAATTTGGTTGAAAATGATAGGATTCTTCCCCAAGAAATTTGTCAACCAGTGTCGTAATCTGGTATAAAAATAGCAAATCAATATTTTGGCCAAAGAATCTCACACACCATGACCGTGGGAGTCACTCATTTCCTTATAGTAATACGTGTAGTATGCTGTTAGTGGTCACGGTCCTCGGATTTGGGGATTGAAATTTCTCAACTCCATTAAAGCGGTTTGATTATTTTTAAGTAGTTTTAAAGTACGTTAGGTAGACATTTTTTCCTTTCTTTTATTCTTTGTTACTTGAATTCAAGGAATTTTGTAAAACGAAATATATCATGCAATTTGGCTACGATGTTCCAGATTCTTACTTAAAATGTATCCTTCCTGACTGAGTGCTGTTCTGGTTTTTCAAGATCACACGAGCCGAATGTTCTTAAGATTCTTTGAATTAGGTCAATGGCGATTTGTTCTCAGATATTTTCATGATATCAGAACTGCAACATGCGATGTGCTACAGATGAAAATTATAAACCTCGCTTGTCAGTATATTAAAAAATGATCATCACTTCATGTTGCTGTAGTATCGTCTCCAAAACCGTATTTTAGGCTAACTTTTGAAGGTTGCTTATAAAATATACACTGTAAAGAAGAGAGAAAGACGGTAGGGGAAAGACATATTGGGCAGTAAAATATGGAACTCTTCTCCCGAAACAATCTTTGCCTTCCAAACCCAGTGCGCAACACTAAATCTGTGCAAAACAACTAAAATTAGTGAACCCTGAATCAACCATCTTCAAACCTAATCAATTGGTAAATGTCGGAAGTGATAGAGTATGAAATTGGTTTTAATACTATATCATGCCAAACTGCAATAAATTGATCTGTGTATTGACACCGAACCAAGACCAATTTTTATGTCTTTGAATGCACTGCTACATGCGGAATTCAATAGACAAGTCTTGAAAATCTTAGCTTGTATTGTCGTCGAGTGATTTTTCTTACATTCTGTAGTTGGTATCGAAGCTCCATAGAGAAGATGACTGTTTTCATGACGACGAAGTGCTATTTTACGAGTTTTAGTTTGCAAATATTAAAACATTGTGTCTGAAGTAGAGCTTCATTTGAGAGTAATCTTAAGCGGATCTATCAACTTCGTTTGCTTCTACTCTCTGATGAAACCAAACAGAAGTCTTAAGAGGATAGAAGTACTTACAAGTGCTGAAAGGTAATATTGAGAAACTTTTCATCGATTTTGTGCTCGCTTACCTCGTACGACATGAGGTGTTGCATTGATAATGTCATAGCTACGGCGATAGACATGAAATCAAGATTATCAATCGTATCCAGAATTTCCCATGCTATTAAACCTCAAATTTAATAAAGAAGCGCAGCACGAGGTTGCAGATCAATTTGGCAATATTGTTTGCTGTGCACGTTCTATTTTCTCCTAGGCCTATGTCTTTAAATTCAATCTTACACAATACTGGAAGTAAAAGGACCTGTTAGGAGTGGAGATGCCAAATTCAATGTACATGTATAACTCGCTTAGGTTGTAAGAAATGCATCGATTCGGTGGAAACAATTGCAAGCTCATGGCTTTCTTTGAAATCCATGCCTTCCAGCAACACATTCATCCGTATGGATTTTATGCGTAAAATTGATATTGATGCAATATATGTGCCGATGATGGAATTAAAATAATAGGTTTACATAGGCTTCAACATATTAGGTTCAGTGCAATGTATGTGCCGATAATGGAATGGAAAGATTAAGGGGTGCAGAAGCTCTTACAGACTCGGTTCAACAAAGTCACTTAAATGCTTGCAGATGGCGATAATATCGGTCTCCCGGTGTGTGTATTTAATATCCCCCACGATCATTCCTTGAGAAAGTTTCAATGTTCGTTTAGCGTTTCGGTCGGGCCAAATTTTGGGAGAGACTGCCCGAAATGTTCCAATCCGTGCTCGAGAATGGCTTCATTCTTAAAAACAATCAAGCTTTCAATAAACCTAAGTTTAGTTTTCCTTCTGAAGCCTTAATTTCCATTCCGTGTGACACCTGATTTTCTATTAGAAAATATTGGAAAAAGAATATCTTAAGTGGACATTATAAATACTAGGTTGATTGTACAAATCTGTGTTACCGTATAAGAATAAATAAATCTTGTTTGAACTCTTCAGGACAATGTACATACATGAGAATCCGATGAGACGCACTTGCATGTTGCAATTGTGGTTCGGGATTTCATTGTTAGGCTTCAACCTCGGGACAGTGCCCTTTCAGCTCAAATGTAAACAGTCATCTTATA
>JAGDQP010043158.1:0-16309 GCA_022664845.1 Lepisma saccharinum
TTTACCTGAATAATTAACTGTTAAAATGAAGTAAAATTGTAGCTATTTTTGTAGATTTTTAAATAACTCAAAAACAAAAACTAATTACGCCATTGTACTAATTACTTTTTTCATTTCTTTATGTAAACATGAATCGTATACGTTCTAAAAATCGATTGCGTAATTAAAATAAATCGACGATACGTTTCAACTTTTACCATCGGGTATGACATATCGTGGAATTGCCCAAGCCTATTTGAAGTTCTATTTTGCAAAGTTTGGTTACAATCCTGTTATATTTGTAGTGTATGCACATTCAATTATACCTATCTATACATCCACATATGAGACATATGTAGTACATCATACATGAATGAAATGCCGGGTTCTGCGAACAAGCAGTAATCTACGTTGCTGGGCATTTATGTCTCTAAAGCTCTTCGTAATTCATTAAGAATATAGTTCATATACGATAAATAATAAGAATCATTCCAAAACCTATTTTTTTAAACTGAAACAGTAGGATCTAATATTCTTTCCTTTTAAGCCCGTTAATAGCAGAACTATAGAAAAAGAAACCCGAAAATTCCGCTCAGTCCGTCTGTTTGTATTCAATTATCAAATCTCAGCAACTACAAGGTACTCTAGATAGGTGCTCTAGGTATTGTTGGAAAAGTATTGGGTAGACTAACTCAGAGCCGTCGGAACCGTCTTGATTTGGTGCACTGGTTCATTGTCGGTAACCCATTTTCTAAAACTTCAATTAAAAAAAAATGCTTCCATTCTGCAAACCCATCAGCACGAAACTTGGGGGAAAATATTTGGCACAATAGAAAAATACTTTGAGTGTCCATGTTCCAGTGTTGCGAACCTATTCTCTATATATTCCATTTTTTAAATTGCTTCCACTACGTTAAAAGTTAAAATGGTAAAGCTGTTCCCTACGTAGGATGTGTACGCATCATAAATGGTGCATGCTAATTTAGAGGTAGCGACCGACATATTCTCGACATAGTGCACCAACTGAAGTGAGGTGGTCAGTCCCACGGTTTTCAAGGTGCCCAGAAGTACCAAGGATATTATGATAGTCAATTTGACAGGATGCTGAGTGCACCTCAGAGCGCCAGGCATGGAAGCCTTCACGTTCTGTCCAGGATTTGTAACTGGGCAACCTGACTCCTGAGCTACGAGACGTAGCAACACCAAACTCGACATCAACATTGTTCAGCTCCATAGAAAATACGATGAGTGTCCCAGTCTTGAAGTACTTCAATTGTTAGTTTTACCAACTGATTTCAAACATATATTTTTTGAAATTCGTTCCATAAAGTTGGTTATGCGAGTCAAACTTGGGGTCAACATAACTCGACACAATAGAAAATACAGTTACAGCATACCGAAGTAGCCCAGTTGTCAGTGTTTCTAACCTATAACATAGATATGAATGTTTGCATCTCTGAGCTGTTATGGAGGAACCGGCGCCTTCACGATTATTACTCGAAGCTGGTCCTCAAATTTGTAGCGTCCTGTAAATGTAAAATTCGACAATATGTAATTGTTTGAAATTTATAATAAGCAATGGATAACCATTGTATAATGGGCCATATATGTCTCATATTCATGTTTGTAGTAATTACCATATTACTGGAAATGAGCATAATATCTTATAACAGTAATGCTTGCTCTTGCGAAAAATATTTTGTTGTAAAATATTAAATTTCATGGATTGAAGGGTTGATATCTTATAAGTGAAAGTGGATGAAATTATTTTGTATGCATATAAAGCGTAGTATATTGCATATTAAATATGAGTTTGAATTGACTGTTTATTCTTCCTGCCTTTATCACCCCCTGTTTCATTAACGATAATTTCCTCTATACTTGGCTTCGGCTTCATATCATGAAATGAACTCAAAAATGTATTTAGATAGATTCATCTACTTTACAGATGAACATAGGGTTTCTAGCTTTTAAGAATGATTTTTTCTAAAGAATAACCTTGTTAATTTATCAGAATTTGAAGAACAACTGCACATCCAGGTACTGGAATTAAAACAAGTGTACCGAAGGAAGGAAAGCAAGGACTAGAGTTCAAGACCCTTCACCACTTTTCGTGGTGAGCGTTTAAATTTTAAGCTAGTTTGTGATTACCAAAATTTGAGCATAAATTTCTACAGAAAATGATTGTATTTTGAAAGTGATATATTCTACAGTACACATTTACCGCCAATGCAAATTAGATAACTTGAATTTCTTTATTTGTCGAGCCAGTGGAAAATTATCGTGTCAGCAAGTTTGGCTAATCTATAATATGTTATGGAGCATAACGAAGAAAGTTTAATGATTTGTACGTAATATGTATTCGAGAGTATTTATTCCCCAGTGTAAGTTTCAATTCCTTTCTCCTGAACACCTTACTTGTGTACAAGGAAACTGAATCGTACAGGGAAAGAATGGGGAATATGCCTGAAAGGCGATTTCTTGCAAAACGCATTTTAGAGTCCAACTCTCCCTTTTACTCCAATCTATTTCATGTTCCTAAAACCGTTATTTTGAGCTTTTGGATTGAAACTTTCTGAGCTGTTAATTGTCATTGTGTAGTAGTTGTTACGAGTTCAAACTCATTTTTTAAAGTGCACATTCCCCCTTCTTTTCCTGTACGCTTCAACTATTTCGTAAGACAAACATCCTACGTTACTTTCGGTTCCTTTCAAGTAAGTGATCCGCTCTGTAACTAAGTCTGGTATAGAGTTGGTAAGATAATATTGGGCTCGAATATGTTGTAACGATAAGTCAATTAACTTAGCCATGTATTGACAGTACGTTGCATAGTCTTAGTATTATACCTAACAAGGCTATAAGCAAGTAAGTAAATATCAACACAACTCTTTAATGGAGGTCTCAACTTACATTTTATCATTCCGGGACGCAATGGTACCTAAACAAACTCTCAATATTCGAGTTCCTATGAGTGCATAGATGACAAATATTTTGAACTGTTAACAACTAAAAAGGGTATTATCTGTTGGGGAAAGGGGACAATTCCCTGGCTCCTAAATTATTAGAGTTTTTGCGGCTAGTAATCCGAGAGGTGCAGGTATCCTTGGGCATTAATGTTCCTCATATCTCTTACGGTAACAAACCTGGAGATCGTATTACTCTCTCGATTCAAAGGCCAATTGCTACCATATTAAATACTTTACCAATAAGGGTACAACTTCTATTCTTCACCCAAATAACGTAAGAAAATTTCCTCACACCAAATTAATATGCCCACTAGGTTCGATTAATATGTACTGCTATAAGAAATTCTGGTTTATCACTCGTTTCGACTACTAATCGTAGACAAATGTGTAAAGATCTTCTACCTAAACTTAGAAATGTCTCGAAATGTTTCGACGATTAGTTGCAAAAGTATTGAATGAATAATGATTTTCGTGTAAATATGTCCTCTACATATGCTTCAAATACTGATTATGAAGTACGGAACAGCGCAAATTGTTATTGCTGTCATAATAACCTGAAAGAAGATAATTAATAATTAGGGCAACTTTTCGACTTGACAAAACAATTGCTTTTTTTACCTTTGAATTATCTCCATTACTGAAGAAATCATGTCCATATTGGACCAATTTTCATAATTACAATGTTGTGATCTTATTCTCATATATTACTGTTTGTGATTAATGAAGCAGCATTAAAACAATTTATGTCTCTTAAAGTTTTATTTCTGGGTGTTGATTGGCGTCTAAATTGGCTTCAATGTCTTAATATGACGAACATTATTGACAACCAATGTTCATGAAAAAGTAATAACTAAATGAGCCCAGGCCATCAGTGCGTTCCTTAGGTATAGTTTATGGTAATCCCTGAACCCATTCAAATCCGTGTCAGGCAGAATAAAACGTTAGTACCTGTCAATATTGATTCAAAGTTCTACAAATTAGAGTGGAGCGGGGTGAATAGAACACCTTAAGCAATACCTTTCTGCTCACCTATCTCGGCCTGAAACTTAGATATCTAAAGGTCATAAGTAAAATTAAAATTAAAGAAGTTTTGAGAAATGTTGATTTGTGTCCATTTTGTTTTTATATTGAGAATATATTATCTAAAATGTTATATGCCACCACAAGATTTAAGGCCGTTATTACAGTATCGGGCTTTCTGCTCAGATTGCTTGACTATATTTTCCCACCAGGCGTGGAGGAAATTTAGTCTCTCCAAATGTTGTCCAGCTTGCTCGACAGATATTTTATTATTACGCGGCAGAGCGTGTTGATCAGTTTCCTAGACAAGCAAGCTCGTCAGTCAAAAGTGCTATTTCGAGGAAATCGATTAACAGTGTCTACAACGTAATTCCACCTTTAATTTTACTAATAAATACTTGTGAAAAGTATTCCAATTTTTAATTTGTAATATTTAGAGAAATTAAATTATGATATTTAAAATTTGTGAAAAATGTTGCCACACGAGCATAGGTTTGGCGCAAGCTTCAGATCAGTTAATTCATATTTCTTGTTTGAGCTTGTGGCGTGTTACATCAAGCTTTTCACAGCTGCCCATTATATATAAATGTATATGGGAAATACTTGTGAATTTACAGTATAGGTACGGTGGAGATTTTATTTTGAGAACCTTATAGATCAAGCAACAGTAATGCAGATTCTGACACGGAGACATTGTCAGAATGTTATTATTATTCATTACGGGTAAGATGTACTGACTTTTACGTAATCTAGAAGAGAACCGAATGCAAAAGTTATATACCTTTTGAATAGTCATACATCTACAAGTAGAAAGACATTTTCCATACACGGCATCACAATAATAAAATAGAGTTAGGATAAGCATATTCCCAAGTTATAACTTAATATGCTGCCAAAAAGAAATCCTTTAGTTTATACAGTTGTCTTAGTACATGTAACGCTTTAAGGCACTGGGAAGTTGTGTGTGTAATCAAGCTCAGTTTCTGATTTATTGTTAGCCCAAAAGCTTTGATATTCGGAGAGAAAGATACATAAAAATCCATAATACAGATTTTTAGTTCAGAAGGGTTGATTTTGTTTAACTCTTATTTGGTTCCCTGAATAGAAGAACGCGCATTTCACTGGATTAATTAAAAGACCATTATTATGACACCAGTTTGCCATGACCGCAAGGTCCTCATTAAGAAGTGTCACTGTTTGCATAATGTATTGTGGCGGTGAGGAAATAATTAGTTGTGTGTCGTTTGATACAAAAATGTGCATATGAATGCCTGCCGACATTCATGAGATCTGTAGTATAAATAGAAAATAGTAGTGGAGCTAATATAGAACCCTGCGGTACATCTGTTCTAACCACTAATAGTCCAGATAAAGCATAGTGCACTGTCTTGAGACATGTTTGTTGTTCTCTGTTTTTAAATATGATTATAACCACATAACTGCGATATCAGAGAAGTTGTAATATTTAATTTCTGCTAAGAGTAGACCGTGGTGGGATCAAATGCTTTCGTGAGATCCAATTGTACCACGATTACAACATGTGAGTTCTCTATTGCGTGTAGTACCTCATCCGTAACTTGTAATAAAGCTGTAGTGTTGCTAAAATGCTTACGAAAGCCCGATTGAAAGATTGGTAAGAGAGCAGTACTATTAACATAATCATTTAATTGCTGAAAAGCTTTTGACATAAGTTGCTGATAGGTCTCAAATCGGTTGAGGATTTTACTGGATTTTTTTTGCAGGAGGCACACCTTTAGCGAGCTTCCACGCACTGGGAAAGCACCCGTTCGAAAGCGAGAAGTTTATGACATGTGTCAGTGGGGCTAAGATGAAGGGAATGGCGAGCTTAAGCATTTATCAGTTACTCCGTCAAGTGCAGTAGCATTAGATTTAATTTTATATACAGCTTTTTTCACTTCATCTATTTCCACAGGTTTTAGATGGAAAGGGTTACCAGATTATGGGAGATTTTGAGATATAAATCTCGTATTTGTTGATCAAAGATATCTTCACTTGTAACTGCAGAGCCATGGGAGTTGACAAAGTGATGATTCATATCATTTGGATCGTTCAGCACCGTAGGGAGAACAGATGGATTATTTTTATTGCAAAAACCGAGTTCGTGTATTATTTTCCCGTATCGTGTGCGCTAGCGGTATATTTCATGCGATGAGAGAAATATGCGATTTTCTCTTGCAGAACCACAGTTGTTGTGAGATTACGCAATCTCTTGTATTCATCCCAATCCTGTAGGGCTCTCGTACGTTTGAACTTTTGGTTGGCACGATCACGGAGTTTCATCAGAAGCTTTGTATTGCTTGAAATGCACGGTAATTTCGGTTTAGTGATTTTCGTTAGTTTAATTGGATCATGTACATCAAAAGGTTTGTTAGATCTTTGTATTAAAAGTTTACTTTACCTGAATTAGATATCACCCCAATTTTTGTTTTCAGCATCACAATAGAATAACTCTTCGTTGAAAGTGGTATAGTTTCGGTGACGAATAGTTTCGGTTGAGCGCCTAGCGATGCAGGCAGTATTGAGCACTACGAACGTGACACAGTGGTCGGACGTATCAATGGGTGCTTTTAACATCATACGACTGAACCACTATTGAGACACCGCGGCCCTAAAACGAATAGTAGAAACAAGTTAGTTAGGGCAGTAAGGACCACGGGCGAGGTTAACGGGTTTTCTGTAAAGCAATTAGTTCTACAATAAGGTTAGTGGTTAAAAGAGGAATTATCCGTTTATTTTTAACATTGTCACATAGTTTCGTATGGTAGTAATATCACAGGAAACTTGGTGTGTTGTAAAATGAAGATGGGATATTAAAGGTATAAAGCTTCTTCAAATATATGTTTTCGACCATGTTTTTTTTTATTATATCATATTTTGAATTTATTTTAAGGCCTTTAGGCATCTGAAGCTCAAGCAGGGATAGATTGGAGGAGAGGATTGTTGAAGGTAGATGGCCAGGGCCTGTCTTGTAGCTACCATCACGGCATTTGCCTGCTTTGATTTAGGAACTATCATCCATCTCCATATTATATGAACCCCCATGGTCACTGACTGAGTCACTGATCAAAATTCCCAGGCCAAACTACTGGAGCTAAAACACCAAATTTGGTATGAATATGTATTATAATGAGTAGGTTACGAAAATATTACAAAATGTCTCCAAAGAGGCCATCTGGGATCCAAAATGGCGAACCTAAAAATCCATTTTTCACACCGTTTGAGCTAGAGATATGAAATTTGGCATAAAGGTATAATATCACAAGTAGGTTACAAAAATGCATGTAAAGACGCCATATTGGATTCAAAATGGCGGACTTTAAAATCAATTTTCACACCGATTCAGCTAGATATACGAAATTTGGCGTTAAAGTGTATTATTAAGAGTTGTTTAGGAAAATATTAGAACAAATTGAAAAAGTCTCGCCATCTTGGATTAAAAATGGTCGCCCAAAAGCCTATTTACCATACCGGTCCAGCTAGACAAATGAAATTTAGTGTGAAGGCGTATTATGGGGAGTACTTTATGGCAATATATGAAAATGTTTTCAAAAGCCGCCACCTAGGATCCAAACTGGTTTCCCACAAACCTATTTTTCAAACCACTGAAACTAGAGATACGAACTTTGGTATGAAGGGGTACCATCACGAGCAGGTTACAATAAATGGGACAAACCTCCCACATGAGGGCGAAGGCGCGAAATTCCCCGGGGTTGGGGAGACTGTTATCATGGAAGCGCAGTTCCCAGAGATTTTAGCTACGATAAGGTGAGCACAGCCATAAAATCCCCAAGTTCGGGGCTTTGAGGCAGAGGAAGCAAAGCGAGTGCCATATATATGGACGTTTGTGCCTCTACCTATGGCGTACAAAGAACTAACAATCACTTATACTTTTTTAAATTTTTAATCAGTGTTCAAATATTGCTTTGATCCCCGAATTGTGGTTATTTGTGGTTAAAGGTTTGTACTTTGTAATGGATATTTTTTCCTCTTGCTGTCAATAGAACAACTATTATAGCTCAATATTGCTTAAGGTGTCTCTTCGCCCACCTCTCCTCTAATTGTGTAGACATTTTAATCGGTAATTGAAAAATACTTAAGGTTTATTTTTACTGACACTCATTCTAAATGAGTTGACGGTTTCCCTAAACTACACCTAAGAAAGGCACTGATGGTGTGGGCTCTCATTTTCCCATCCCTTTTCCATGATGATTGGTTGTCAATAATGTTTCTCATATAGAGACATTGCGGGAAATTAGACGACCGAGAAATAAATCTTTGAGAAAAGTCAATGGTAGTAATGCCGTTTCATTAATAAAAAAAAGCAAGGAACATGAAAATTAGATGTAATTGTAATGCTGAACATTGGTACAACATTGACATATTTTCTTCAGTAATGAAGATAACTCAAAGGTAAAAAAAAATGAAGGCGAAAAGTATGCCTAATTATTAATTATGTTTTTTCAGCTTATGATGTCAGAAATAATAATTTGCGCCGTCGTTAAATGTTACTTACTTCATAAGCCGTCATTAAATGTTAAATGTATATAAAAGGATATATTTTGACACTAAATTCGATACTCACTCAGTATTTTGCAATTAACTGTCAAAAAATGTCGCGATATTACTAACAGGAGAGGAGATATTACTCAGTACATATTTGTCTACGATTAGTAGTCGAAAGGAATGGTCCACCAGAATTTGTTATAGCAGTACATATTTCACTAACCAAGTGGGCATATTAATTCGGGGTTGAGGAAATTTTCTTACGTTATTTGCGTGAAGACACTACCAAATTGGAAGTAGAAGTTGCACTGTTATTGGTAAAATATTAGGATGATAGCAATTTTCTTTTTAATTGTGGTAGTTATATGAGGTACTTCGTGGCTCCAGGGTGTTGTTTGTTACCGTAAAGGGCACAAGGAAAACTAATGTCCAAGACGCCTTCACTTATCAGAGTACTGAACGTAAATACAATGGCTTTTGCTCTCTAGCACAAAATGGGTAACTGAGGTGCAAGGGAATTTATCCTTTTCCTCCTACAAATAATACCTTTGTTAGTTGTTAAGAATCCAGAATGTTTGTAGTCTTTGTACATATATAAACTTAAATATTGAGAGTTAGTGTGTGTGTTATGGCGTCGTGGAACGACATAATATAATTTGAGGGTTTTACCAAAGAGTTGTGTTGATATTTACTTACTTGATTAAAGCCCTGTTAGATACAATACAAAGAATACACAATGTCCTGTAAACAGATTACTGAATTAATTGACTTATCATTACAACATAATCGAACCTATAGTTTTCTTACCTTATGTATACCAGGCTTAGTTACAGAGCGGTTCACTTAACGGAAATGAAGGGGAATAATGTAGGAAGTTGGCCTTACTAAACAGTTGAAACGTGCAGGGAGAAATGGGGAAATGTGCACTTTTTAACAAAATTGAGTTAGCTCTGACAACAACTACTAAACAGCGACAACTAACAGCTCAAAACGTTTCAATCCATAAGCTAATATATCACAAATTGTAGATATTTTAAGAATATAAAAATCATAGGAGTAAACAGAAGAGATGTACTCAAAATTGCGCCTTAGAGAAATCACCTTTCATGGACATTCTCCCTTCTTTGCCTCTGCGCTTCAGTTTCCTCGTATACAACTGAGGGGCTCAGGAGCAAAGCTTTGCAACAACCTACACTTAAGAATTACAATTGCGAGTTCATATTATGTATAAACCATTAAACTTTGATCGTAATAATCCACAACATAATATAGATTGGTTGTACTTGCTAAATATGATGTACTAGTATTATGGCCGGATGAGTTTCAATCGACTCGACAAGAAAGAAATTCAAGTTGTGTAATTTGCATTTTCAGTAAAAGTGAACTATAAAATATTACACTTTGAAAATACAACTACTTTCTCTAGAAATTTGTGCTTAAAATTCTACGATCACAAATTAGCTCAAAATGTAAATGTTCACTCCAAAAACTCAGTTAAATATCCTTGAACTCTTGTTCTTGCATTACCCCCCTTCGATACACTTGCTTTCATTCCAGTACCTGGATATAGACTTTTTCTTCATATTCTGTTAAATTACAAGTAAATTCTCTGGAAAACCGGTAGCGAACAAATACTATATATAGTGGAAATGTTCAATAATGTCCAGCATGCTGGACAAGAAGGATCAACTCTAGATTCAAACTCATGTATAATCTGCAATATAATACGCTTTATAGGCAAACAAGATAATTCCATGCACTTTCCTTCCACACATGTTAATCTTTAACTATAATATAAATAAGAGTCTTCATTTAAACGTTTATGAGAAATATTTAGTACACCATGTTTGATTTTATTTTTCTTTACCTGAAATCAGTTTCTAAACGAGGCGACATACAAATAGCAACTAAAACATGTCACTTCTATTAATGTTTGAATGTTAAACAAACTATATGTTAAATATTCATAATGTAAACATAGTATTAGGAACCATTCATGAGTGAACAGGCTAAAATTCAGAATTGCGGGTGTTCGACCAACAGGATCTGCTCTCGGGGACCTGCATTTTAAATAAATAGTTACCTGAGGGGCAAAGGGGTAGAGCGAGGCGTAGAATTGATGGTAGAGTACTGGGGTAATATGTCTGCCAGTTCCTAACCTAAAAACATGTAACTTAGGGAATCCATTTTCAAAAGAATAGAAAATAACATAGCACGTTTGGTGGGGTACCAAGTACACCAGTCGCGTGATGTCTAGTTCAGTAGCCCAGTGGATTACGTCAAGCTAATAAAACACATGAATGAATGAACAGGGATCTCAGAAATTAAACATAGTGCTTCGAATGTGAATATTTAAAGCTGGCGAAAATTCGAAGACACAACTCACAAATCAGCTAAAGGATGTTTTTGGTGCAAGGTGTACGTAAGTTATTGACGGAGGATGGTATGACCACTAGGCACTTCTCTCAAGCACATCGCATGTTCTAATTTCAAAAGAGTTCCTAATTGCACTTTCGTCACGTTTGCCGAAGACTGTTTTTCGAACTTTCAATTTCATTGGAGCTGAAGATAATTTTAACTCTGGCCGAAAATGATGATAGAACTTTTAGTAGTAATGCCACTAAGTCTTTATAATTGCAATACAACAATTTGAGTTGGTCAACTAGGAGCAGGGATCGATGTTAATAGCTCAAAAGCAGAGTATGCACTACCCTCTTGATTGGGTGGAGAATCGGGGTTTATTAAATCTCATTTCCGATTGTTTCCAGCTTGTCTGGCTGCCACTGATACGATGTTCGATTACTAGGAAATGGGATACTTTTAGTGGAAGAGGATGAGTAAAGAATTCTAGTAGCTTACATATAGGATTCAAGGTTTTCTGGGGATAAGGTTCAAGGTGATTTCTAAGGATTTGTTTTGTATAGCTCCACTTACAATTACAGAATATTGAAACACGTGGCATGATTGAGATACAAACGTGCTTGGTTATTGGCTGCGGATATCGAGTATCTTGATAGATGAATTTACATTACTTGCACAGGCGTTTTCCTCAGTTCTGTTTCCAGGTGTTCGGGATGTGATATCATACAACGTTTTAGAAATAGTAGATGGAGAGCGTGATTGTTTTAGTGGTTCGTCTTCGATTATATCATGTTATGCTATGGATATTTATTTACAAGGATAAACTGAGATCACTGTTTTTTCTAATATTGTATAGCCATTACTGCTGGACCTTTACGTGACGCTATAGGCCTACTTAAATAACCCAGTAATTTCATCTTGAAATTAATGCAAAATGCAAAGATACGACATATATAAATAAACTAATATTGAAATTAAAACAAATGAATAATACCATTTGCTGCCTCTCAACTACACCGGTCTTTCACACTTCGTAATCTTAAACTTTCAAACATTTTATATCCTTTTAATAAAGATTCAACCAAATTTAACAAACTATTGTTTTCTAAGTGTTGTGGTTTACAACCCATTAGCAGAAAGTACTAAACTTATATCCACAATTAAGGGCAACCTTAAGAAAGACGCCCAAATATAAACACACTGATCCAAATCATAACGGCTTTTCACACTTTACAGTAAACAGCACTTAATAAAGGATCTGAATATGCTCCTCATATTTCTGTTCAGAAATGACAGTTTCTCTAAAACTTTACTAAACTTTAGTTTAGTAACTTCTGACTTTGGTCCCATCACTATTAAATGAGTAGAACGCTTGTTAAAATCCACAATCAGCAATGTCCATGATGAGTTTCGGAGACTCGACGACAGAGTTGAACTAAATAAATGTAATGTATACTTTTGTGTCAATGTATTATTTCACCTTTCGTCAATACCCCTTGAGCGGCACTTTGGCTTACAGTTTCCGAAAAAGTATGAAAAGTAATAACAATGAATTCATATTAGAAAATTAATTGTTCTTTCTTTTGCAGGATCTCCTTCTCAAATATAAACCAAATATTAAAGACACTTCCATTCATAACCTTTCTGATAATACTAAGATCAAGAAGTATAGTTTCTTTCGATACAACATACAGTATTAAAGATAATGTTATAAAGTGCATCAACTCGATTATCATGACATATTTTAAAAGTTCAAGGCAAATAGTGGTTTTCCAGGATGAAGAAGCATATGTTCTTGATAGCTGTTTGGCTACGAATGTCACCCTACCAATGCTGCGAATCAACTCAAATGAAATCAGTCCATATGCTCTGTATAAGTTGGGAACATTCGCCGAACGTGACAGACTTAGTGTAGATTACATTTTTTTAATACAAAATCCAGCAAGCATTTTCCTTATAATGAAAGAATTTTGGTGGTTTAAAAGCAAAAACTCACCAGTTAAAGTTGTGATAGCGATTTGGAATAGAAACATCATTAATCATGATCTCTCTGATATTTTTGAGATCATGCATAAATATGAAATGGTAAATTCTATAAGTGTTGCTTCTGGAATTGATCAAATAACCAACGAAAAAGAAAGTACCTATGAATCATATATGAATTCAATTGGTGTTTTTACTTACTTTCCATTTTCTGAACAACACTGCAAGTCCGTGGGGAAGGCAGTTCTATTAGATCGTTGGCATGAAAATGCTTTTATAGTTGGTGCAAATTTGTTCCCTAAAAAGGTTAACAATCTCTTCCGTTGTACAATAAGTGTAGTAGCTACGTTAATGCCTCCATATGCTTACCCAATACAAAACGCTGATGGCACAGTTACGTATGAGGGACTTCTGTCAGTAATTGAAAAAATGGTAAATTGTACTTTCAGCATAAATAACCATTATATCGAAGGATTTTTGATCAAAAATGGGTCATTTTCGCAGGACGTGAGGGATCTACTAAGAGGCAAACATGAAGCATTCTTTTCAGCAACAATAATTAGAGAATATCTTCTAAGTTACTTTAACTACATACTCACTGGAGATTTGTCTTACCTGGTGTGGGTTGTTCCTCTACCACAAGCATATCCTCTTTGGATGAATGTATTCTTTCCATTACAACCTTTAGTTTGGATCAACACAGCTTTAGCTCTTCTAGTTGTCAGCTTATACGTTCAAGTGTTCAAGAACTTCAGACTGCATAACATTTCTCATGTATCTGATTACGCCTTTATTGAAACCCTTTCAATTCTTTTGGATTTCGCATTTCTATACCTTCTCAGCCGTCCCAACTTTCAGAAAGGGTCCTATTCATGATCTGGGTGATAGTTTCTTTAGTAATAAACACAGGCTATCAGGCACCTTTGCTAGGATTTCTAACGAAGCCTAAGATGTATTCTAGAATTAGAACCTTGGAAGATATTGTGAATGCAGGCATACCATTTGGAGGTCCATTGCGTCTCAAAGACATACTTGGCAACGAAGAAACCTACACATTTTCAGTTATGTTCAGCAACTATCAATCAATGGATTGTGGATTCGATTGTTTCGAAAGAATTTCCAAAGGAGAGAAATTTGCTTTCATTTTTGCATATCGTGAAACATATCTATTTGGTAAATATTTCTTTACAAACAATTTTGGACACCTAAAGTATGATATAGGCACAAACAAAATTCTGATGCTTCCTGAGACGTTTTATGTGCGACGTGGTTCAACTCTTATAGTGCCTTTTAGTCGAATTATAACTTCGTGCTTTGACGGTGGTTTACAATTCAAATGGGAAGAGGATGTCCTTACATTCGTGAATTTTTTTTATCAATATCAATAGAAGTGTGGAATTTGAAGAAGAGAGTGCTATTGCTATGTCTATGAAGAACTTAATTAGTGCATATACATTACTTTTGATTGGTCTTTGCTTTGCACTCATATTTTTTATTATTGAAATTATCCTTAACATAATAGATAGAAAGAATCGAAGAATATTGTAGTCACATTTTAAGTTGCGAACCGATGAAACCATTGTATGTTACATTGAAGCTTCTCTGCATGCTTGAACTTTTGATGTTGTTTGTATACTGTAGGATTTTATTACAAACTCGGAAACTTTTAATTGCTTTGCCATAAAAAAACGATTTAAAATTACTTTCAAAGTCACGTGTGAAGAACCTTTGGTGTCCTAGAGTATATCTCTGTTGTTCCCGTCAAAATTCTGATTAGAATAACATATTCTTTATGATTGTGTTTTTCAATAACTGTAAAGCAATATACGTTTGCCAATCGTATTGTATGGTCCACATTGAATATACTTTTGAATCGTCACTTATTTATTCAAGCGCTCTCTCCCAAGGTGCAAATTTCGTGTACCGCAGCTTTAGCCGTCGTATCGTTGTCACCGAATCGAAGTATTGTTGAAATGTAAAGGAATTTTCTTTTACTCATTACTCTAAACTATATGGTTCGTCCAGGAGAGTTTGACCATAAACCATACATTGAGAAGGTCATGATTGACTCGAATCAAAAGGAAACGACTAGTTCGGTATTTTGATTTTAGCCTCATTTGTAATAGACATTTATTTTATAGCAACTTGTTTATTGGTTTGCTTGGTAATTATGTTAACTTCTTCTGTTCTAAAGATCTTCTGAAAGGAACTTGAGACACTTGTTGTACCTCGTAGGTGTCGAATTATGTTTTCGAAATTGTATTCCTTCTTGGTACTTGGGAAATATATATTCTTTCTGAAATCATTTTAAGTTTGCTTGTAGCACAGTCCACAGCAACTTCGTATTCCAGTGGTTTGTCTTCTGCTTTGCACGAGCTTGTTTCTCTTTCCCCGACGACATATGTATTACCTGGTTCTGAGTAATTAACATCTTTACCTGCTTTATTAAATAGGCATCCAACAGTTTCATACTTTCCCTTTGATCCGAACAACGATTCGTGCTTAGCTTATATACTTCTGAACACAAAAAGGTTTGACCAAGCGCCCGTGGCCTCAGTTACATCACAGTCTTAAATAAATACAGAAAAAGAGGAAATCACGCTTGAATTACCACAATAAATAAGAAACACTACACTTGTCAAAGTACCTCATTACTTTATAATGTAATGAAAAGAATTAAAGCCAACAATATCATTTATTATACGAGAACAGGTAGGAATTAAGAATGATTTTTTAAAAAAATTTAGGTTACTTGTTATTCCAAGTAGGGGACCAAATCTGCCTACCTTCAGAATCTTTAATCTTAAGGGTAATATATTACAAAATTGAAAGCAGACGAGACATATATCATTTACTCTATGATGTTTGTCACTAATAATGGATGTATGAATATTGAGAAATTTAACTTCTTCCTCAGATTTCTGGCAATAAAAGAAGGCTGACACGTTTTGCCCACCTTTGGTAATGCTATGGTTAATACACTGACCTTTTATAACTTCAACTGTACTAGTGGCTCTATGTAGTTTGCACCATGAAATTCAGCTTGGTGTTATTGTCGCATAATATAATTTCAAAATCTTTGACTGTCCAGTTGCCCAGTCTCTCCTACATTCCTCACGGATAAGGTGTTTTTTTATTAAGAAGGACAAGGTTCCTTGGTAAGATCCTCTATATGACGCTCCAAAAGGAGATTATAAATGTTGACATTAAAAGTGTATCTTAAATCTTCAGAGATTAACAGTACAAATTTAGTAAAAGCGTCGGCAGAAGTATCAGTTAAGAATATACGTAGGTAATCAGACCTACGTATCTTCCTAACTGGTACTTCTGCCGTTTTACTAGGTCTATTGAGCAGTTGCTTCACAAGTAACTGGTGCTTCCCCAAATCAAAGGAACTCCAAGACCGCCGTCTTCACGGTCTCCTTGAAGTCTCTTGACTGGTCTTTAATTTCTGTATATATGTATGACACAATCTC